>JACXSL010001024.1:0-39000 GCA_019514585.1 Dendrobium officinale
CTGATATTAAATAATGATGGAAGAAAGAGAAAACCATCAACAAAAATGATAAATAATAGAGATGAAATGTAGAGTCCAAAACAATTAGTGGGAGGAGGAGGCACTTGAATTTAGAATACAAGGCATACAAATACAAGTACCTTGATCTAGAAGAAGATGAAGCATGAGGGCTAAGAAAGTTGTCTAAGATTATTGAAGCAAATGATCAATCTTCTTGGGAAATCATGATTGATTTAGAGAAGACATTAAGAGTAAGAAAAGTTGGGTTGGTTATGAAAACATGTTCAATGATGAGGGGATGATCAAATTTGTTCCAGAAATATTCAAGAGAATGATCGGTTTTGTTGCAATGAGAGCTTGATAAGAAATATTACGACCCACTAGTTTAGCAACCACAATTTCGACTCCATTTGCTAACCATCGAAATAGTAGCTACAACTAATTAATTGAGAGTGTAAGGAGTAAAAAAGTTAATTATACGAAGTGCCAAATAGAGAGTGATCGAAATGTTAAAATCATAGATTATATCATTTACTATGATTATAAACTCCACATAAAGGATGTAAAGACATAAATTTAACAATATGAAATTATTTGTTATCCTTTTATATAAAAATAAAGTCAATAGTGAATGGGAGATATAAGATAAACTAGCCCATTTTCCTATCTAAGTGATATGATACTCTTGGATATATATATACCATGTTATTGTAGAGAAAATATTTCTAAGTAAATAATATAAACATAAGAGTCAACTTTGATTTATTGGAGGTGGACCAAGGCAGCAGCAACCCCCCTTGTGAGGCCCAATATTTGAATAAAAACATTTAAGAGGAGAGGCATTTAAGGAGGGATTGAATTTGGGAGGGCTGTTTAGTAAATTAGAGTTTTAATTGTATGCTTTAAATAGATGAGATGGTTAAGGGTTAGGGTTATCTTGAATTTGGCTGAATTTTGATATCTCTCTTAGGTGTTTAGGCTCTAGCCTCCAGCTAGGTATTCGAAGAGCTAGATCTTCCCATGAGTTGAGATCCATCATATCTTTCTTGCCTTTGTTCTTCTTCATCAAATAAAGTTTGTTTCATTGGTTATTCATCTACCTTTTTCTCAAATTTCAGAGCGCTTTGATCTAGGGTACTAATGGCTGTTGACCTCGTTTTTGGCTTAATTTGCCCTCGAGCGCATTTGATTGAGTTGATTGGGTCTTGTCGGGCTCGATTCAATTCGATTCTGCATTGATTTGAATTTGTTTTATTTTATTGAATTAATTTTGGTTTAGTCGAGGCGAGCTCGAGGTGACCCGGACCGAACTAAACCTTTACTCATTTTGAACTTGATTTCAGTTACTTGGGTGTAGCTAATCCTAATCAAAGCATTAATAATTTTCTAGGTCAATTTGAATCTCACCGTTGGATCAACATTTTGATCGGACGGCTTCGATCTCCCTTATCTCCCTCTCGTGCCCTAACTAAAGGCCGAAGCCTCCATCTGACGAGGCGGCCTCTCTCACTCTCGGTCTTGGCAAGGGAAGAGGCGAAACCTCCCTCCCGCTCTTCCTCTCTGTTTTGTTCGCGCGAAGCCAGGCAAAAAGCCCGACTCCCCCTACCTCCCGCTCACGGCTCCGTCTCCCCTGGGTTCGGACAAGACCCGAGGCCGAGACTTCTCCCTCCCGGCTCTAGCCGTCGGATCTACCTCCTCCTTTAGCCGAAGCCCCCACTTCCTCTCCCTCGTTTTCTCTCTTGGTTCGCAAAAGACCTGAGACAGTCGGCTCCCCTCCTCCGCCTGCTCCCCCTCCGGCTGACCTAGTCCTGACGAATCTTGCCTTAGCCGAACTCTATGCCGGCTTCCTTACACTTTCAATGTAAGCTCTCCTCTTCTTCTTGTTCTTATTCTTCTTCTTCTTCTCTATCTTCTTCTTTTTCTTCTTCTTCTTCTTCATGTTCCTCTTCTTATTCTACTTCTCCTACCTCCTTCTACTACTTACTTCACTCCTCCTTGGCAAAAATCTGAGAATAAAATCTTCTTTACATCATTTTCCTATGTTTATGCTTCTATGTACTCTTATTGAGATGATTTGTCTTATAAATCATGAAGCTCTTGTGTAGACTACCTAGAGAATGAAAAATCTATTAGGTGTATAAATTGGATCTCTATGTTAGATTGTTCCATGTGATCTCATGAATATTGCATATCAATTGTTTGTTTAAATGTCACTATAAGAAGAGTTGTGATGTTTTGGTTCAAGTTGGGGTTCGTATTAATCGCATGCTATAAAGTTATGGTTATACAAAGATTTCTTACCCTTAAAGCAAATACTTTGGTGAATATGAGTTGTTTAGTTGGAGGGATTCCAATGACATTTGACATTTCTTTTATGTATTTGTTACCTTCTACTTTTGTTTTCATTATATTGGGAATGCCTCGCACATAGTGTTATATGAAAGATTATATGTTTTGAGCATCAATATTTATTTTGGGTGATTCTAAAAGTCCTGTGTAGGTTGTGAAAATTATGAGAACTCACGTTATTCTCCATGCAAAAAAAAATTCATGTGCACAAGGTGTTTATACTAATGCTTGTTAAAGATGCGATGCAAGTTTCCCCTTGGATATTTCATCTTAAGAAATTTATACCCCATGGTTTTCTTACACTCAACTGAACTTGAAACCTATGGAGAAAAATGATGATGTTGTTGGGTATGTATATCGCATAGCGCCAAATTGGTATTGATTCATTTGAAAGGGACTCTTGGATTGAAACTCCTTTGTATCACTTGACTTGTTAAGGAGAATAGTCATTGTCAACCCTTCTAAAGTTTTCATATGCAATCTTCAAACGACCCAAAGAATGGCATAGCCTTCTCCTAGCGATTTGTTTGTAATAAAAAAATATCTCAATGATTATCATCATTATCAGTTTTGTCGTCATTACAAGAAATTGTCTCTATGTGGTCACTAGCTCATATGCACCATCTTCGTAAAGTATTTTATGATGTGATGAATTAAAGACATTTATTTAAACCAAGCTTGCAATTACACTGTTGGTATTTTATGTCCTCTGGTTTATCCAATAAACAAATCAAATGACTGAGATTGTAGCTTGGATAGATGTTTTTGTGGTTGGGCTTACATATGTCTATTTGTACTTAGTATACATGTCTGAATTTAATAATTGCAGTTACCCTGAGGAAATGCGTGCATATCATGAGCCTTGACCTCTTGAGTTATTTGGTAGAAGGAAGATATGTGATTTAAGCCCTGATTTACTAAATGAAATATGATTACTTTTCTTCTTCCCCATATTCTGATACTAATTTTGAATCCTTAGCATGTGGTGGTTTTGCACTTGGTAATTGAAGAGAGAAAACCTGTTGGAGAATGTTCATGATCTTCTAATTTGAGTTATGCATTACATCTAAGCATGGTTTTGCCCTATGTTAGTTGAGTTGTCTTCTCAACTTTGGAAAATAAATTCATGTCAGAATTTAGACTATTTAATTGCTTATTGGTTGGGAAAGGTGAATTTGCATCAAAACTCTTCTCTTCTCATTTGTATTTAGTTCGAATTGAATTGGAATGATATGACAAATTTCCTTTGTAATATCTTGGATTTGCTTAGGCTTTATGTGAGAAGCACACTAGCAATTACATTGAATATCTCTAAAATTTTGAAGAGCAAGTTGGCATTAAAAGCTTCCTGTGGATTCTTAGTGACATATAATGATGGAGTTGGGAAATTCGTTGGAAGCAACCATATGTTTCATAGATTCAAAGTGATGGTATTTATGTCGTGTGAAGTATACTTGGTTTCAAGGTTGACGGGCAACAAGATATCTCTATATGCTTATTCAAAACATGTTTCTCCTTCGCTTGTGTGGTCTATGGCTTTAAGGGGTGGCAATTACATATCTCCTTACTTATGCATGAGGCTTGGTTAATAGTTGATGAATTTGACCTTTCTCTCTTTTATTACTCAACATCAAACAAACACTTAAGCTCCTTCCATGAGTTGATTGAGAAAGGGATTTTCATATGCATGCATTCTCTTTTACTACCAGATGGCTAATGATAAAAAGAAATCATTATTTACAGAATTTAGAGGGTGGGATTTTATGATACATTTACTTGAGTATTTCTTTGAAATTTGCAAATAATAAGCACCGTGTTCTCCAATGAGATATTTTAGCTTTATACTATTTCTTATAGTGGACACTCTTGTTCATGTGCTTTCTTCACTCATGTTTTGAAACCAAATTGTGGAAACTCATAAATTTTACATAGAGAATATCGTCCAAATATCTTGAATTATTTGAAGCTTTTGATGTCTCTTATGGAGAAGGCTTGTGCGTGGCATGTGATTATATTATAATGTCCTTAGTAGAAACATGTGAAGTGACTTAGCATATGTCTTACAATTCCGTTTGCAACATCTAAAAGCATCTCTTCCTAAACACATATGATCTTTTACAATAAAAGATTTTTACGCGATGATTTGGAGTATTTCTTTTGTGACAAGTTTGAAAATGAAACCTTTTTTTTATTTGTCACTTAAAAAGATGAATGTTTGAAGTTTTTTTTGGAGAGTTTTATGAGTCGTTTTATACTTAGAAAAATTTTATGAAATGTTTATCTTTGCTTTATTGAAATTTTCGCACAAGTCGCTTTGTGTTGCAAATTTAGGAAGTTGCTTTTGATTGAAAGGCATCTTGTTTTGCTTCGGTCGGAATAATTTATTAGTGATTTTGGATTTGTTTTAAAGGATTTTATGCGACGAATTTCGTGAAGGCTTCACAACGAGAGGTTTTATACAACTTTCTTGTTGGAAAGCTTTAGGGTTTTCTACCCCACTCCAAATATAGTAAAGAAGCACTTGATCGTCTTTTGGGTCAAAGATTTTGGTAAGTGATTTATGTGGAGTTTTATGCGATTTTGGGTAAATGACTTATATAAAGTGCTGTGTAGCTTTTTCAAACAAAAGAAAATTTTCATAAGTTAGATTTGGGTTTGGGATTTTCTTTTTGTAAATTGGATTTGTATTAGCAAGTTTCTCTAGATCATTCTCTTTGAGATGAAGTGATTTATCTTGCATAGGTTGTCTCTCTTTCATTAATGTTTGCTTCTAAGATGTAAGTTTGGAAGAATGTGGTGGGTAGGAAGAGATCTAGTTTTAGTTCTAGTTTTGGGAACTTGAGTTTCCCTCGCCTTTTCAAGTTTGTTTGGAGAATGGTTCATGCAAATGAGTCATGTAATGTATCAAGTGCTTTATTTGGAATGTGGGAACAGCAAAGGGCATTGTAAATGTTGCTTTTGGACACACTTGACTTCACAGAAGTGTGCCCAATAACTACAATGCCTACATTCCTTTTATTTCTAATTTTCATTCTTTTCTTTCTACTGCATTGCTACTTATTATAGTACTTTTATTCATAGACCCATGAACTTAGTGACACGTACGAAAGTCTTAAGGGTCAGAAAATAACACATCTTTTAGTCCTACAACTCTAGTGACATTTAAGGACAAAAATTAAGGACCGAGTCTTAGATAACCTAGACTTAGGGTGCATGCTCCCTGTAGGGTAGAGACATCAAAACTAAACTTAGCGACACGTCTTCCTAGGTTTAACCTTTTCTTTCTTTAATCCGCTAATAATCAACCAACCAATCTTAACCTAACTCTTAAAATCTATTAAAACATTCAATTCTTAATCAAGTTACTATTAACATTTATAATTATTAAACTTCAAATCTAAGATATAAATCTAAACCAATTCTGACTAATCTAATAATTAACTCTTAATCAATCTCTAACCAATCAAAATTTAAAGGATGTAGATTAAATTAGGAGGACAAGCATAAACTAGAACTCATTAAGCTAAAAGTCTTCTAAAACCTGAATCTATTAACTCACCTAAGTCTTAATCAAACCTTAAGCTAATCTTTTAAAATCAGTCAACAAACCCCTTAATATATAACAATCACTCCAAAGATGAAGTTTATTGGATGGACTACTCCGGGCTGCGGGGCTAAGTGTCCTAAGGAGGCCTGGTTCCTCGAGCCTGGTGGCACAACGCCACGAATGGATCCAATGGGGTGTTAAAATTTAAAATTAATTTCTTAACTGGCTTAAATCAAACCTTAGTTGATAATAAATCATTTAATATACCTTTTTCTTTTAATTTACAACCAACAAAATAATTAATCAAATAATAAGAAAATACAATCTCTAAAATCAATCTCAAAGTATTAAGATTTAAACTTCAATCAAAACCTCCTTTTGGCCCTTAAAAAATAAAAATGCAAACAACTTGAACTAAATTACCCTACATAGGATCTATCAAAAACTGCACAGCCTACACACACCTTAGACCAGTTTGATTAGGACACTACTTCTAGTCCTAGGTTAGGCTTACATTTTCTTTTGCTATTCAGTATTTACTACCTATACATGTTCTATAAATGCAATTCTTACATTTTCTGTCAGTTATACTTTCTTACTTACTTGCATTTCTTTTCTGAACGGCATCTACGCTTATATATATGTTTTCTTTTGTCTTACTTTGCGAGGTACATCCGGTGTTGCATTGTCAATGATCAAGCAGCGTCAATTGCTTATAAGCTTTTAAGTGGCAGCGCCACAGCAGGTACATTGTGTCTTGCACGATCAGGGATCAATGAACCATTTACTTGCTTGGAGCTATTAAGTGGCTGCGCCACGGTCAGGTATGGCTTCTGCAACTTAAACTCTTAATTACATATCGAAACTGCTACACTCCACACACATATTGTTGATAGATATTCTAGTATGTTTAGGTAGTCAGCCATAGGTTAGTGCACTGACGAAGCTTTGGCCCTATAGGTCAAAGCTTTTCCCCCTTCTGTGAGCCCTAGAGACCATTAGGGTCATTTAGGCCTGTAGAGTAGGCCACCTATTATGCCGGTTGGCATCGTTGTTTTCCCACACGAAGTGGGCATCGTTGGTTTTCTGCTAGGATTCTGGCCCTTTCCGGTTTTGGGTACGATACCCCCCTCCCCTTTTTTTTTTTTTTTTTTTTTCTGTGAGCCTTAGAGACCATTAGGGTCATTTAGGCCTGTCGAGTAGGCCACCTATTCATGCCATTGGGCATCGCTATTTTCCCACACGAAGTGGGCATGATTGTGATGATTTTCTGTGCGGGTACCTTGCCTGGAGGGTACTCTTAGGGTGTGTTTATTTACTTTTTCTGTACTCTGAATGTCATGCATGCATTTGTTTTTACACACCTTACTTCATGCTACACTTCACTTGCATACATGCATTACATCAATAGACCTAGGGATATTTTGTAGCCATTTGATGCATCATACATGGCGTTAGGTATATCTTTTTTTGCATATTATAGAGTCACTGATTGAAACCTCTTGAACTACAAATCCTTAATTTTCTAGGATAGAGTGTTTTGATTAAAAAAATATATATTTTTGTATTTAAATATATATAGTTTTGAAAATATTTAATTATTTTTGGGAATATTGCATTTCCCAAAGATAATTAATTGAAATTTTAAAAGATATCAATTTTAATTTTGAAAAATTAAATCTGAGTCACTAAATCTCCTACGAGCGCTAGCCCTCGTAGTTAATTACATCGTAGGAAAATTAGAGATTTTCCTACGAAAACTCTCGATTAAAATAGCGATATGAATTTTATTTAGAATTCAAAGTTAAATATCAAAAGAAGTTAAGGTTTGAATTTCAAGGGGGATTGGTTCAAGATTGAACACTTATTTTCGGAGCCAAAGGAAGAAGAGTAGGGAATATTTTTGAGATTCTGAATTACTTCAGAAACATCCCAATCTATCCTAAGTGTTGGGTTTATATTTGATTGAAAGAAATTTTTAGTTTGAATGGTCAATTTTATTAGAAAGTGGGATTCAAATCCCAGAAGTTGAGGTCTTATGGCCCGAGCCAGCCTCAGAACCTAAGTCTAAATTGGGCACTCGAAATTAGTACCCCGAACCTAGCTAGTGCAATGCGGATCTGGTCTTACCCCGGCCTGGATTGGGGAGCCAGCTAAACCACCTAAACGATTTTAAAATATGAGTCCGGTCATTTAATGTTGAGTGATAGGGACGTTAATTAGAAAATTTTAGAGGAATGGGGTCGACATCTAGAGCAGATCCTTAATTGACCCCTTTAACTTATGTCGGGTTTTCGATGTCTAAATAGATGCAATTTAAATATTAGACTCCTTTAAATTTGTTACTAATGCGATGCATGCTAATTGACTCGATTGAATGCAAAATTTGTATGTAGCAGTTTAAAAATTTTGGCTTAGAAAATAGGTTTTATCCTAGAGATTGCATAACATCCCCTTGACAGATCGGCACCCTCATAGGTCAGGTGGCCTGCCAGAACCCGCAGGCGGGGAGATGCCTAACAAGGTTGAGAAAGTACAATATGTATGCATGAAAAACCCTCGGCGAGTCCGAGCTTACTTCTTAAGACCGTTTAGAGTTTCTATCTTATCTTAAAATTTTTATTTAATTAAAGTAGAAAATTTTTGACAGACCCCTAAGAGCCTAAATTCGAATTTCAGGTCAAACCAAATACGGCATGCAAATAAAAAGACTAGAAAAGCAGGAGTTCTAATGCGCAATCAAATTAAACAAATCAATTAAATTTATCAAATTGAATGTCCCATATGGCAAGTGCCACTTATTATTACATCTCAAAAATTTTACAAGAAATTAAAGTGGCCGGGCACCACTGACTACAACCCGGATTTCTAATCCTAAATTAAATGAATTTGAAATTTGGGATTCTTCTCGTTGTCCATTTCTTCTTCGTCTTCTCACGAACATCTTGATTCGTCGGTTCCGGATACCCAAATGAAAAGAAACTCCCCTTTAATTGGGGTGTTATCTTTCCTCTTTGGATATTTGAAAGGGATCCTAATTTGACTTCCAAATGGAAGAAGACTCTCCCCTTTAGGGATGTCTTCACCTCTTTGGAATTCAAATTGGATCGAATATCCCAAATTCAAATCATTTTAAAGAATTACAACCTTTAACTGAATCAAATTTACATTGAGAGAAATAAGAAAATCTAGACTCGATCCTGCAAGGTTATCCTAATAATCAACAGTTGTATATATTCCCAAGCAGTTATAATATGAAAAATTGAAATGCATTTTTTTAGCCACACTTGGCCATGCTCTTTTTATTTAAAGGGGGTCTTAAGCGCGGCAGGTACCTGTGCAAAGAATTATATATTTTTTTATTAACTGCCCCCTTTAATTTCAGCTCCTTGTATGAGCATGGCCACCTGCATAAGATTGCACAAATATATAGACTTCGTTCCTAGCCTATGGGTAGGTCTAACGCACAATCAAACACAGAGTGCAGAAAGCAAGTAAATAAACACAACAATTCTACACTAGCAAACAGCATGCAGTAAAAGCTCAAAAAATACGGCACACAACTGCAGAAAGTAAAACACCGGCCTAGCCTAGAACTAGAGTCAGTGATCCTAGCAAAACATCTAAAGTGTGTGAGGTAGGTCGTGTGGTTTTGATATGTCCTAAATAGGATTATTAATTAAAGTTGTTTAAAGTTTGATTGGTTGAAAGGCTTAAGGGATTTTTTAATTAGAATTTAAATATTAATATTTTAAATCTTTTAAAATCAATTATTTAATTATTTGTTGGGAACCACCTTTGTTTCACACCGAGGCCGTGAAGTTTATTTCACCTTCCTTGGGGCTGAGTTAACAGCCTCGTAGGCCTGGGTTACCCAGTGGTACCCGGTATAATTAAGTAGCTTAAGTTGATTAAGATTCAAAAGTTAATGAATTTTATCCAAAATTGGTTGATTACTGATTTTAGAAGTTAATTAATGAATTCTGGAGTTTTAAAATGAATTTCAAGTTTTTATAAGTTTTTATGAATATTTTAATCACTTAATTAAAGGGTCAAAAGTTGAATTTTTGATTAAAAGTGTTTTCTGGAAAGTTTGTATTTTATTAAAATACTAGATCTTACTACGATCAGTTAGAAGGTAAGTACGTTGAAATCGGATTTTTCTACATTTTATTACGAAGGTTTGAAGTTTTGAACTAGTTTTGACCTAGGTTTGACCGATTTGTTGACTTTTTGAAATATTACAGATTTCTGGAATTTAATATTTTTAATAAATATTAGACCCTATTATGAGCTGAATGCAAGTGAGTTTGTGTGATTTGGATTTTTTTTGAATTAGTTATGAAGGTTTGAAGTTTGAGGTATTTAATGAATTTTAAAAGTCTTTAATTAGAGAGCCATTTTGTGATTTTTCTCCAAATGAATCCCAAACTCCTTGAAATCAACTCCAAAGGTCAGAAATGACCTAAGGAGAGATTCCCAAGTGTTTGGGAAATTTTTGGAATTTTTAATATTTTTTAATTTAATTATATTAATTAAATATTCAATTTCACTTAAAATTAAATTAAGGTTTAATTTTCTGTCAAATTAAGTTGATTTCAATTTTCAATGATTAAGGGTTCAATTATGATCAGTTAGAGGGGTTGGTCATAATTTTTTGGATTTAAACATGATTTATTACATTTTTCTAGAAGGTTTTAATGGCTTAATTAAGGCTTAAACTTAGGAAAATTAATTAGGTGGGCTTAATGACCTCTAAAGCCAGTGAAAATTTCTCTAAGGGTTGTAGATGTCACTATGTTCAAGTGGTTCAAATTTCATGTTCAAATAATGTATATCCTAATTCCTAGGATTTCTCTAAGTTTTCTAAACATGTCCTTAATTCTTGTCCTTAACGATGTCACTAGGTTAATTAGGTTCGAATCAATGTTCTAACTAACCCCTGGACTTAACATTACTATGCACATACACACAAGCACAATCAATTCCTAAACCTAGGAGACCCTAAGCTAGGTGGTGTGTGTACAACATTAACATGCAAATAAACTTGAAGCCTAGTTAAATGAAGGATTAATCGATGAATAATTAACAAAATAACTATTCATTGATTAATCATAACTCCCCAAAAATTCTATTCTATCAAGCTTAATTTAAATTTAAAATTTCATGGGATCTCTCAAAATTAGATTTTTAAATATATAATTTTAAAATATTTTTTAAAATATATGTATTTATATGTATAAGCTCATACATAAAGACATAAATTTTTAAAATATAATAATTTTAAAATATTATTAAAATATTTTTTAAGGATTTGAGAGAGATCTCTGATTTATTTAAAATATTTTAAAATTAAAGCTTGGATTATTCAAAATATTTAATTTAATAGTTAAATATAAATTAAATTATATACTTACTTAAATAGTTTAGACTATTTAAAGAATCTCAAATATTTTGAAATATATTATAGTTTAGTTAATGAGTTTTATTTTGAATATTCTCCATTCTCTGAAATAATTCCAAAGTAAATTATTTTGAAATTAATAAAATGATTTTTTTTTTATTTTAATTAATTATTAATTAAAATATCAAACTTTAAGTATTTTAAAATTATTTAAAATATATTAAATATTTCAAAGTAATTTTAATTTTATTTGAAAGGTTTTGAAATCCTGAGAATTTGGATATTTTAAAATTAATTTTTGGATTTAAAATTAATTTTCTATGATTTTTTAAAAGAAATCTGGGCTAAAAATGATTTAAAAAATTTAAATTAAATCAGTTTAATTAAAAGTCGGCGCTGCGGGACACGTGGCGGGTTGAGGTTGGCCGGTCAAAAACGCGAAAACGGCGGGCCAATCATTGGATGACGGCGGGAGGGCCCCACGCGCAATCCACTTGAATGAGTCAGCAAAGGCTAGCAACCGTCGGATCAACGGCGGCTTGATCCAACGGCCGCGATCGATCCCGCGGCTGATTCCGATCTTTGAAAGATCGGACGGTCGGATCCATCCCCGCGGTTCTGAATCGAGGGCTCAGATTTCGCCGAACAGAAAACTAGGCAGCGAATTGGATACACGGTTGGAATGAACCGCGGAACGGCGCGATCAAATCCGTTGATCGAAAGATCAACAGATCAAATAGAGCTCAGTTCCAGCAACAGCAAACCGAGCCCTAGAACCCATTTTTGAGCTCGCCCGTTCGATCGAATTGATCATTTTCAACGAAATTTTAAATATAAATTAAAAATGTGAACAGAATTTCTGGGGAACTAATTTCTTAGCGTAATATTCATTAAATTAAACGCTATTTAACTTAAGTGCCCTAGACTAGGGTTAGGTTTTTCACCTTGATTTCTGGACGGATCAAACCGTTTATGGACTTGTTGCATTTGTAGACTGTCCACGCTCCTATTTGTAGAAGAAATCTCGAGCTAATAACGCCTGGATCGAGCGCTAGACCCCTTTGAACGGACTCAAGCTTGGCTCGCCGGGAACTCGTCGGCCGCCGCTTTAACCGGCCGGATTTGATCTGGGAGGTTGATAAGAGCCTGTAGGGAGCTCAATGGAACATAAAACCTAGCTTAGGAGGCTTTGAGTGGAGAGAGAGATCGGCTAGGTTAGAATGAGGGCTCATTTTGAGGTTCTGCCCTATTCAAGCTCCCTCAAATTAAATGAAGGGCCATGATGGGCTGGGATAGACTCTCAGATGAATGCCATGTGGCATGGGAGTGGTTGAAAGCAGATGGATCAAAGGACACAAGGAAAAATGACATGTAAAGGGTCTTTTGTCCTTTTATGACCATGTGGAGCCTTGAAGGCTGTTTGATCAAGATCAAAGGGCTGATAATATGTCCCTAGGAAGGTTCTAGAGCATGTATTAACAGCTGGATTAATTAAGGCTTAAGTGAATTAGCTTAAGGACTTAAATTTGGCCAGGTTTAGAGTTCATTTGACCCCAGTTTGACCATTTGACCAGTCAATGGGTCATGTGGGTGCTGATGTGGCATGAAGGAATGTCTTGAAATGCTTTGGAAAGATCCTAGTGTCTTAAGATCAAATGGGTTAAGATTTGGAAAAGTTTCAAGGTGACTTGACCTAGTCTTGATTGTTGACTTGGTCAATATGACCATGGTTGGACTCAAAAATGAATTTAAAAATATTCAAGACATCAAATTGAATGAGTTTAAGGGTTTAAAGGCATTGATCTGGTTCAAAATGGGTTTGAAATGACCTATTTGAACTAACTCTATTAAGGGCTCATTAGGTCGATCCTGGTTGACTTGGTCAACCAGGTGGGTCCCAAATCTGAAAATTGGTTCAATCAACTCAAAATAACATTTTGAGTCTATTGGATGTGGTCTCAATGTCTAGGGAGGTCATTTGGTTCAAAACACCTGTTTGAACCCCTAAAGGGCCTATTGGGTCAAACCTGTTGACTTGGTCAAACAGGCTGGACCCAGGGGTTGGGAAATGGGTCCAACAGGTTTGAAATGACATTTGAAATTTGTTGCAAGTGATTGCACTCAGTTTGGAGTTCATTTGGTTTGAAATCACCATTTGAACCCCATAGGGGTATTTTGGTCATTTTGACCCCTGGTCAACTGGGAGTCAAAGTGGGTCCAGAAAAATACAATTTAAATTTCAACATATCAAGATTAAAGGTCTGGAAGTGACTAGAGGCTTTGGTGAAGGCTCTAAGGTCAGAATTTTCAAAGTGACAGGTCCAGTGGCATAGACTGTAAATATTTGAAGGTATTACAACCTTTGGATTTTAATTAAGTTTCTGGGGTTAGAGACCTCAGAATAGGCTCAAATTTTGAGGGTTACCTCTAGAGACATTACCCATCAGTGTGCAACTGACAGACTCTGAATCGGAGGTCATTTGACCAAGTTTCGAAATGTTCAAAATTTCAATGGAAAAGGCCTTTAGGACAAAACCTTTGGACCTTGGAATTGGCTTGATTGACCTAAGATCTAGGTAGATCCTAAGGTCTAAGCTCTAGAAGAATACTAGGATAGATCCTAAGGTCAGGATTCTAGGAGGATTCTAGGATTTAAATTAATTTGGAAATTAAATTAATTTAAGGTCAAGAGTAGTCCAAGTGACCTCATACAAAAATGAGGTCAACAAATGGACCCCCAATATGTGTATTAGAATGAAATTCTATTGCACATATTGGCGTTGACCGAGCTCAAAGATCAAGTGTGGAATTTTAATCCTAAGGGGCTGAAAAATTCATCCTTAGGGAATCAAGATTTAAATTTATTAGGGTAATGCCACGGAGGGCATGTTCTACCACTAATTACCAAGTCGAATGCTAGGGTGGTGCCACGAAGGGCATACTCCACCACTAGCGAATTGAATTAGGATGGTGCCACGAAGGGCATACTCCATTACTAATCACTTAAATCAAATACTAGGGTCATGCCACGAAGGACATGTTCCACCACTAGCGGATTGAATTAGGACGGTGCCACAAAGGGCATTATCCATCACTAATCACTCAAATCAAATACTAGGGTCATGCCACGAAGGACATGTTCCACCACTAGCGGATTGAATTAGGACGGTGCCACAAAGGGCATGATCCATCACTAATCACTCAAATCAAATGCTAGGGTCATGCCACGAAGGACATGTTCCACCACTAGCGGATTGAATTAGGACGGTGCCACAAAGGGCATGATCCATCACTAATCACTCAAATCAAATGCTAGGGTCATGCCACGAAGGACATGTTCACCACCACTAGCGGATTGAGCGTGCCACAAAGGGCATGATCCATCACTAATCACTCAAATCAAATGCTAGGGTCATGCCACAGGACAAGGGCACTAATGATTGAATCAGGACGGTGCCACAAAGGGCATGATCCATCACTAATCACTCAAATCAAATGCTAGGGTCATGCCACGAAGGACATGTTCCACCACTAGCGGATTGAATTAGGATGGTGCCACAAAGGGCATGATACATCACTCCATCACTAATCACTCAAATCAAATGCTAGGGTCATGCCACGAAAGACATGTTCCACCACTAGCGGATTGAATTAGGATGGTGCCACAAAGGGCATGATCCATCACTAATCACTCAAATCAAATGCTAGGGTCATGCCACGAAGGACATGTTCCACCACTAGCGGATTGAATTAGGACGGTGCCACAAAGAGCATGATCCATCACTAATCACTCAAATCAAATGCTAGGGTCATGCCACGAAGGATGTTCAACCACTAGCGGATTGAATTAGGATGGTGCCACAAAGAATCATGATCATCACTAATCATCAAATCAAATGCTAGGGTCATGCCACGAAGGACATGATCCACCACTAGAGGATTGAATTAGGATGGTGCCACAAAGGGCAAATTTTACTTTGAAATTTGAAATTTGAAAGTTTTAAAAGTGACGAAGGACATGTTTGAGGAAGAAGGCACAATGACTCACATCTATCCTTAAGGAAAGGAAATTTCTTGTGGGAAGGAAGCATTGCTTCCCACGAGAGATCTGATCTGGATTGATCGTATGTTTCCACATATGGACTTTGGATGATCGTTGAACACTTGCTCTACACAGAGGATCGAGATTACTTTTTGAAATTTGAGATTTGAAAGTTTTAAATTTGAATTGATTGGATTTTTTCATTTTGAATGTGATGAATTTGAAGTTTGAATGAATTAAGAAATTATTTAATCCAGAAAATTCAAAGACTTTTTTCTTGAATTTGAATTTGACACTCATCTGGCATGGTTGGCTGGAGAGCCCTCCTCAACATTTAAAATAATCGAGTGGCATTCTCAGGGTTGATCAATTAATATCTGAAATTCCCTTAAAGAACCCATTAGGATGAACGATCCCAATGTTGATTCAAGATTTCCATCAATTTTTGTGATTGGTTAAAACAGGTTCCAAAAGACTACAACCAAGTCTCATACTTGGAGAGTCTTAGTGACACAATTAGTCAGGTTCTTCGAACAAACATGAGCTTTGAACTTTGAGCTTTTAAAGCTTAAAATTGCTTTGCTTGAGGACCTCGACTCCTTAAATTGGAGTCGGGCACTCTGCTCAATCATGGTTTGATTTTAAACGTCAATTCCCAGCATTACAAAATACTCCTCCAGTGGGGTTTAATCTTGGACCCAGTATAGAGTGTAATTTTGTTGAAAAGGCTTCAAAGGGAAAGATAGCCTATGTGTAAGGACTTACAAAAATTTCTTAAGGACAGGATTTGATTTTTTTTCAAGAGTAGAAGAGTAGAAGATTCACTCTTTTATTGGAAAATTTCCTTTAACTATTTGGACCCCGTCGAAACGACGTGTGGGAACAAATTTATCAATTAGAGTGAGAAGTGTCGACTCCAACTACCCTTGAAAAGAGAGGATTTAGGTTTTGTTGACCCAGACCAAGTTTCGTAGAAACTAAACTGGGGTCTCCCTTGTAAATAGATTTTGAATTAAATTTAATTTCAAAATGTTTAAGTTGAAGAGAGAAATTCAATCTTTTCAATTTTCTTGCATAAGGTTCTTCTATCTGATAGATAATTCATGCATGATGAAAAATCTGGAATCAAGATTTTCAAAGTCAAGTATTTAAAGGTGATCGATTTTTTTGAGATTTAAGGATTTAAAGGAAGGGAGCCATCTTACTCTTCTTCTTTTTCTAGTGATACAGTTTGTGCATCTTTTGACTTTTTTGCACTTCGTGCACTTCTTAATTTTTGGCGCATTCGTCGCATCTTTTGATTTTTTAGCTCATTCGCGCGTCTTTTAATTTCAATTGAATTCGAGAAGAGGCTCCACTTTCTTTAAATACCTTAAATTGATTGATCTTTTTATTTTGAATGTTGGGATTATATCTCAAGTATTAGAGAGTAAAATTCGTTCTCTTATACAAGGAAAAATAATCCCCAAAGCACATTCAATCTTTTTGAAAAGAATATCAACTTGACTTTTGAAAATCATTGAATAGATTTTTAGACATGCGTGAATCTCCTATTAAGATGGAAGATTGCTAGAAGATTGATGATAAAATTTTCATTTCTAGAATCAACCTAAATTTGAGGTAGATTTAATTCAAGAAATTAAATCAACCCACAAAAGCGGTGGGAGGGAGGGGTATTCAAACATTTGATGGAGTCAACTACAACTCTCTCCTACTTAAGACTTAAGGTAGAGGTCAATTTTCATTAAAAAGAAGAATCAACTATCTTGAAAATTTGAATCTAGTACACTTGAGAAATTGATAAGCTTTTCCTTAAAATGTTACAAATCTAGGTGGCAAGACCCTTGTTAGAAATGGAATTGAATTCCTAAAATCTCTTGGAAGCGAGAGATTATTATAGGATCTGCAACGTCCCTAGAAAGCACGGCATTTTTGTAATCAAAAGATTAATCGCGATAGGACCCCGTTAAAATTTAAATTTTAATGGTATCACTGTCTGATACAATCTTAGATTATTTCCCCTCTCTCAAATTACTACTAGACTAGTAGTTAAGAGAGTGGCACCCCGAGTGGTTTCTACTCCTCCTCCTTTAGAGATGATGTAGTGGGACACGTATAGTAACGAGTCTTAACATCTTCTAGTAGAGTGGACGGATCATAACCCTCAATTGGGGGCCTATGGCCTATTGCTGGTGATCGCTCTTTGTCGATCGTTATTGACTTAAGGTTTTAATCCTCCTAAGTAGAGGATACTGTGGGTACAAGGGCGACAACGACCTCCATCTTGGGGATGGGGGAGAGTCAACTCCTGACCCTAAAGTAATCTCAACTAAAAAGGAGACTTTTCTAGTGTCGTGGCAGACAGATCATTCAGTTCTACTCCATTGACTGACAACTTGAAGTTTTGAAATTGTAATCCAAACTGGATTGAATTACCATAGGTGATTTCTTCTACTATCAAGTTTCTATCTAAGGAGAGAACGATTTTCCCAGCCATTTGAGTGTTCAATTTCTTGGAATTAAGAAAGTGATTTGAATTAATGTTTTGAAGTGACATTTAAGTTTTGAATTTGATTGATTTATTCAAAATTTTATAACTCAATCGTGTTTAGTTTACACTAAACATGGTGGTTCATAAAATTGATGAATGAAAATCAAGATTTGAATTTGACTCTTTCGCTACACCAATTGACTTGGGGCAAAATGTCAAAATTTTAATTTGATTTGCAATCAAATTAAGATTAAATTTAAAGTTGAGATCAAAGTTGATTTTCAAGTTTTGAATTCGACTTGATTTTGAATTTGAAACTTAAAGTCAAGTGGATCTTCTTTCAAATTTTGTAACTCAACACACTGAGTTGAATGATGTTTCAAAATTAATATGAAAAAATAAAAGTCGGGTTCATTACAAAATCGAATCTGAAAGTCAAAGCCCAGATTTGATTGAAAGGTTTTGAATTTGTGTTGCATGTATTCATCCCAACAAGAATGGTTTAGAGGTGAAATGTTAAGTAGGTTTGAAATATTTTCCTTCATTTTTGAAACTTTAATTATTTTGCATAATGGCTAACAAAACTAAGAGAAAATCAGGATGGACATGAATCTTTCACTACAAGGACTAGCTTACATAGTCAAAATCCATTTGGCTTGATTTTTGTTGCATAAATTACAACAGAATATTTTGAATAGCAACGAAAATTGAAGTCGATTAAAAAGATTTTTAAAGAGATTAAAATTTTTGAAAATCCGATAGAGTCTTCCTTTATTTTGAAACTCAATGTGTTGAAATTCGCATTCAACATAAAGGTTTACAAATTTTGGGGGAAGACTCTTAAAAGTCGACCCGACTCTTTCATTTCACCAATTCAAATTGTTTAGGGATGAAATGTCAAAGATAGACTTTACCGGAATAATCAATCAAATTTAAAGGCGTTTATATTCTATCACTTGTACTGAATTATAAGAGCTACAATTCTGCACATAGTGATAGAATATAGAGATCAAAAGGATTTGGAAAAAATTGAGATTTTACTTAAAGAATTAAAATTTTGATTTTGAGATTGACGAGTCTTCTGTAAATTGTGAAACTTAGCACGCTAGTTATTTACTCGCATGCAAGTTTGCAACATATACAAAAGAACTTGGCTTGACTCTTTCGCTCTACCAATTAACTTGGAGGCAAAATGTCAAAGCCCAACTTCAACAGAGGATTCCTACGCTCACCTCTCTCTTCACATGTCTTAATTGAGTTGGCCACACTAACCCAAGGAAGAAATGGGAGAGGGACCAACGGAGAGAAGGGTAGTTAAGACTACCGATTCAATAAAATTCATACCGCTATTAAAGATGGAGAGAGAGATTTTCCCCAGTGGAGTCGCCATTTTTGTTTTGATTAAAAAATAAATTTAAATATATATATATATATATAATTTTTGAAAATATTTTAATTTTTTTGGGAATATATTGCATTTTCCAGTTTTAGTTTTGAAATAAAACAAATTTTAAACGATATATATATATTATTTTAATAGAGAGAATATCATTCAATAATGAGTCACTCAAAGCTCCTAAGTTAGCCAAGCCCTCGTAGTTAATTACATCGTAGGACAAAATTAGATCTTTTCCTACGATCAAAATTCGATTCAAAATAGTTCAACTATGAATTTGATTTAGAGACCGTTCAAAATTTAAATAATCAAAATCAAGTTAGAAATTGATATATTTCTCCGGGGATTGGTTCAAGTTATCAACACTTGATTTTCGAAAATGGAAGTAACGAAGGAAGAAATTTAGGGGATATTTTTTGAAATTAATTAATTGAGGTTTTCAGAAAAATTGATTTTCCTAAGTGTTGGGTTTTATATTTGATTGAAAGAATTTTTAATTAGTTTGTAGGATGGTCAATTTTATTAGAAAGTGGGATTCAAATAGCGGTATAAGTTTTATTTGAGGTTTTAAAGATTGATATCCAGCCTCAGAGGTACCTAAGTCAAATAAATTGGTTCAAGTTTGAAATTATTTTCAGAGTCCCCGAACCTAGTAGGGAGTGCAATGCGGATTCTGAATCTTCAGAAACGGCCTGGATTGGGGAGCCAGCTAAACCACCTAAACGATTTTTAAAATTGATCGAAAGTGATTTAATATTTAAGTTTTAATGTTGAGTGGGATAGGGAGGGTTAATTAGAAAGCTTTTAGAGGACCTAAGGGTAAATTGGGTACTCTAGAGTGACCAGATCCTTAATTGACCCTGGTTTAACTTATGTCGGGTTTGGGGAGCCAGCTAAATAGATAAAATTTAAATATTAGACTCCTTTAAATTTATTACTAATGCGATGCATGCTAATTGACTCGATTGAATGCAAAATTTGACATGTAGCAGTTTAAAAATTTTGGCTTTAAAAATAGGTTTTATGCTTAAGAGATGCATAACATCCCTTGACAGATCGGCAAGATTTTTCAGGTGGCCTGCCAGAACCCGCAGGCGGGGAGATGCCTAAAAGGTTGAGAAAGTACAATGAATGCATATGAAAAAAACCTCGGCTCGGCGAGTCCGGGCTTACTTCTTAAGACCGTTTAGAGTTTCTATCTTATCTTAAAAAATTTTATTTAATTAAAGTAGAAGAATTTTTGATTAAGACCCCTAAGAGCCTACATTCGAATTCCAGGTCAAATCAAATACGGCATGCAAATAAAAAGACTAGAAAAGCAGGAGTTCTAATGCGCAATCAATTTAAATAAATCAATCAAATTAAATTTATCAAATTGAATGTCCATATGGCAAGTGCCACTTATTATTACATCTCAGAAAATTACAGAAAATTAAAGTGGCCGGGCACCACTGACTACAACCCGGATTTCTAATCCTAAATTAAATGAATTTGAAATTTGGGATTCTTCTCGTTGTCCCATTTCTTCGTCTTCTCACGAACATCTTGATTCGTCGGTTCCGGATACCCAAATGAAAAGAAACTCCCCTTTAATTGGGGTGTTATCTTTCCTCTTTGGATATTTGAAAGAGATCCTAATTTGACTTCCAAATGGAAGAAGACTCTCCCCTTTAGGGATGTCTTCACCTCTTTGGAATTCAAATTGGATCGAATATCCCAAATTCAAATCATTTTAAAGAATTACAACCTTTATACAATCAAATTTACATCTCAAGAAAAAAAAAAAATCTAGACTCGATCCTGCAGGGTTATCCTAATAATCAACAGTTATATATCAATCCCAAGCAGTTATAATATGAAAAATTGAAATGCATTTTTTTAGCCACACTTGGCCATGCTCTTTTTATTTAAAGGGGGTCTTAAGCGCGGCAGGTACCTGTGCAAAGAGTTATATATTTTTTTATTAACTGCCCCCTTTAATTTCAGCTCCTTGTATGAGCATGGCCACCTGCATAAGATTGCACAAATATATAGACTTCGTTCCTAGCCTATGGGTAGGTCTAACGCACAATCAAACACAGAGTGCAGAAAGCAAGTAATAAAACACAACAATTCTACACTAGCAAACAGCATGCAGTAAAAGCTCAAAAAAATACGGCACACAACTGCAAAAAAGTAAAACACCGGCCTAGCCTAGAACTAGAGTCAGTGATCCTAGCAAAACATCTAAAGTGTGTGAGGTAGGTCGTGTGGTTTTGATATGTCCTAAATAGGATTATTAATTAAAGTTGTTTAAAGTTTGATTGGTTGAAAGGCTTAAGGGATTTTTTAATTAGAATTTAAATATTAATATTTTAAATCTTTTAAAATCAATTATTTAATTATTTGTTGGGAACCACCTTTGTTTCACACCGAGGCCGTGAAGTTTATTTCACCTTCCTTGGGGCTGAGTTAACAGCCTCGTAGGCCTGGGTTACCCAGTGGTACCCGGTATAATTAAGTAGCTTAAGTTGATTAAGATTCAAAAGTTAATGAATTTTATCCAAAATTGGTTGATTACTGATTTTAGAAGTTAATTAATGAATTCTGGAGTTTTAAAATGAATTTCAAGTTTTTATAAGTTTTTATGAATATTTTAATCACTTAATTAAAGGGTCAAAAGTTGAATTTTTGATTAAAAGTGTTTTCTGGAAAGTTTGTATTTTATTAAAATACTAGATCTTACTACGATCAGTTAGAAGGTAAGTACGTTGAAATCGGATTTTTCTACATTTTATTACGAAGGTTTGAAGTTTTGAACTAGTTTTGACCTAGGTTTGACCGATTTGTTGACTTTTTGAAATATTACAGATTTCTGGAATTTAATATTTTTAATAAATATTAGACCCTATTATGAGCTGAATGCAAGTGAGTTTGTGTGATTTGGATTTTTTTTGAATTAGTTATGAAGGTTTGAAGTTTGAGGTATTTAATGAATTTTAAAAGTCTTTAATTAGAGAGCCATTTTGTGATTTTTCTCCAAATGAATCCCAAACTCCTTGAAATCAACTCCAAAGGTCAGAAATGACCTAAGGAGAGATTCCCAAGTGTTTGGGAAATTTTTGGAATTTTTAATATTTTTTAATTAATTATATTAATTAAATATTCAATTTCACTTAAAATTAAATTAAGGTTTAATTTTCTGTCAAATTAAGTTGATTTCAATTTTCAATGATTAAGGGTTCAATTATGATCAGTTAGAGGGGTTGGTCATAATTTTTGGATTTAAACATGATTTATTACATTTTCTGGAAGGTTTTAATGGCTTAATTAAGGCTTAAACTTAGGAAAATTAATTAGGTGGGCTTAATGACCTCTAAAGCCAGTGAAAATTTCTCTAAGGGTTGTAGATGTCACTATGTTCAAGTGGTTCAAATTTCATGTTCAAATAATGTATATCCTAATTCCTAGGATTTCTCTAAGTTTTCTAAACATGTCCTTAATTCTTGTCCTTAACGATGTCACTAGGTTAATTAGGTTCGAATCAAGGTTCTAACTAACCCCTGGACTTAACATTACTATGCACATACACACAAGCACAATCAATTCCTAAACCTAGGAGACCCTAAGCTAGGTGGTGTGTGTACAACATTAACATGCAAATAAACTTGAAGCCTAGTTAAATGAAGGATTAATCGATGAATAATTAACAAAATAACTATTCATTGATTAATCATAACTCCCCAAAAATTCTATTCTATCAAGCTTAATTTAAATTTAAAATTTCATGGGATCTCTCAAAATTAGATATTAAAAATATATAATTTTAAAATATTTTTAAAATATATGTATTTATATGTATAAGCTCATACATAAAGACATAAATTTTAAAATATAATAATTTAAAAAATATTATTAAAATATTTTTTAAGGATTTGAGAGAGAGATCTCTGATTTATTTAAAATATTTTAAAATTAAAGCTTGGATTATTCAAAATATTTAATTTAATAGTTAAATATAAATTAAAATTATATACTTACTTAAATAGTTTAGACTATTTAAAGAATCTCAAATATTTTGAAATATATTATAGTTTAGTTAATGAGTTTTATTTTGAATATTCTCCATTCTCTGAAATAATTCCAAAGTAAATTATTTTGAAATTAATAAAATGATTTTTTTTTTATTTTAATTAATTATTAATTAAAATATCAAACTTTAAGTATTTTAAAATTATTTAAAATATATTAAATATTTCAAAGTAATTTTAATTTTATTTGAAAGGTTTTGAAATCCTGAGAATTTGGATATTTTAAAATTAATTTTTGGATTTAAAATTAATTTTCTATGATTTTTTAAAAGAAATCTGGGCTAAAAATGATTTAAAATTAAAATTAAATCAGTTTAATTAAAAGTCGGCGCTGCGGGACACGTGGCGGGTTGAGGTTGGCCGGTCAAAACGCGAAAACGGCGGGCCAATCATTGGATGACGGCGGGAGGGCCCCACGCGCAATCCACTTGAATGAGTCAGCAAAGGCTAGCAACCGTCGGATCAACGGCGGCTTGATCCAACGGCCGCGATCGATCCCGCGGCTGATTCCGATCTTTGAAAGATCGGACAGTCGGATCCATCCCCGCGGTTCTGAATCGAGGGCTCAGATTTCGCCGAACAGAAAACTAGGCAGCGAATTGGATACACGGTTGGAATGAACCGCGGAACGGCGCGATCAAATCCGTTGATAGAAAGATCAACGGATCAAATAGAGCTCAGTTCCAGCAACAGCAAACCGAGCCCTAGAACCCATTTTTGAGCTCGCCCGTTCGATCGAATTGATCATTTTCAACGAAATTTTAAATATAAATTAAAAATGTGAACAGAATTTCTGGGGAACTAATTTCTTAGCGTAATATTCATTAAATTAAACGCTATTTAACTTAAGTGCCCTAGACTAGGGTTAGGTTTTTCACCTTGATTTCTGGACGGATCAAACCGTTTATGGACTTGTTGCATTTGTAGACTGTCCACGCTCCTATTTGTAGAAGAAATCTCGAGCTAATAACGCCTGGATCGAGCGCTAGACCCCTTTGAACGGACTCAAGCTTGGCTCGCCGGGAACTCGTCGGCCGCCGCTTTAACCGGCCGGATTTGATCTGGGAGGTTGATAAGAGCCTGTAGGGAGCTCAATGGAACATAAAACCTAGCTTAGGAGGCTTTGAGTGGAGAGAGAGATCGGCTAGGTTAGAATGAGGTTCATTTTGAGCCTTTTTGCCCTATTCAATCCCCTCCAGATTGAATGGAGGGCTGGGATCTGCTGGATAGACTCCCAGATGTTGCCATGTGTCACTGGAGTTGGTGGAAAGCTGAGGGAGAGGACGGGCCAAGGACATCCTATGTGGAAAGGGTCTTTTGTCCTTCATTTGGACATGTGGGGCAATGTGGGCCTTTGGATATAGATCCAATGGTTTAGGATGTCCCTAGGAATGTTCTAGAGGCTGTATTAACAGCTGGATTAATTTTGGTTAATGGAAATTAGCTCTAAGAGGCCATTTGGCCAAGTTTGACCATCTTAAAGCCCAAGTTTGACTGTTTGACTGGTCCCCATGCCATGTGGAAGCTGATGTGGCATGGGAGGGACCTTGGGAATTAAATGGGATTGCTGGAAAGAGTTGGGGAGGGAATGGGTTAACCTAGATCAAACCAAATGGGCCTTTAAGTTTCTTGAAGGGACTTGTTGACTATGTTGACCAGTCAACTGGTCAACAATAGATGAGGTGGTAGCCAAGAGGGATTAATAAGCTAGGTTGGAGAGAATATCAAGACATAGGTTTAATTATTTAAGTAAAATAACCTATGCACAAGGGATTTAACCATAGGTCAAAGGTTGACCTAATCAAAACAAAAATGGCTTAACCTCAAACAAGTTTGAATGAATTTCAATTAGGTTTCAATATGGATTTAAGAGTTTGGAAGGGTTAAATAGGCCAAATGGATCAAGAAGGCTTAATGGGCCCTTAATGGGCCCTTAAGCCAAAATTTGTTGACTTGGTCAACTAGGTGGACCCAGGGGTTGGGAATGGGTCCAACATATTTAAAATGATATTTGCAACTTGCTGCAAGTGATTGCATTCAATTCGGAGTTCATTTGATTTGAAATCAAAGTTTGAGCCCCATAGGGGTATTTTGGTCATTTTGACCCCTGGTCAACTGGGAGTCAAAGTGGGTCCAGAAAAATTGCAGTTTAATGTTCAAGATATCAAAATTAAAGGTCTGGAAGTGACTAGAGGCTTTGGTGAAAGCTCTAAGGTCAAAAACTTCAAAGTGACAGGTCCAGTGGCATAAGCTGTAAATATTTGAAGGTTTTACAGCCTTTGGATTTTAATTAAGTTTTTGGGGTTAGAGACCTCAAAATGGGCTCAAATTTTGACGGTTACCTCTAGAGACATTACCCATCAGTGTGCAACTGACAGACTCTAAATCGGAGGTCATTCGACTAGGTTTCAAAGTGTTCAAAATTTCAATGAAAAAGGCCTTTAGGACAAAACCTTTGGACCTTGGAATTGGCTTGATTGACCTAAGATCTAGGTAGATCCTAAAGTCTAAGCTTTAGAAGAATCCTAGGATAGATCCTAAGGTCAGGATTCTAGGAGGATTCTAGGATTTAAATTAATTTGGAAATTAAATTAATTTAAGGTCAAGAGTAGTCCAAGTGACCTCATACAAAAATGAGGTCAACATAGAGCCTTCCTATCTTTCATGCATACAGGGCGATTAATTGTGTTTAGGATGTTAGCTGGCAGCTCACTCCAGGCAAGCATAAGCCCAGGCTGTTCACCCCTCAGTGTGTCTCTTCACTTTTGGTGTGTTTTGAGTATGTCGTTTTCTCTTAGGGTAGTAATCCAACCTTTGATCTTCTAAACTCAAAATTTTAATCATATCTTTATCCATTCAAAAATGTCTAATCATCACTAAGGGTAAATAGAAGAGACTATTTGGAGTAGAATTTAGGAACTTTATCTGTGCACCAAATCAAGAAGTGAATAATCCAACATCCTTAATCGAGAGTTTTCTTAGATCGAGGTCTAAGATGTAATTAACTACGGGGGCTTGCGCCCGTAGGAAACCGATCCCCACAATCAAATAAACCCTATTCGAGCTGATGTATCGAATAGGGGAAATCTCGTGAATTTTGGGTTATAGATATTATTATCCATCGAGGTTGGTAGGTGAAAGTCGCTATCCTCCATGGCTAATCGTATCTATAACTCCATCTGCTCTTCCATCGGCCTGCTTGTGCCGATTGTAAAGGCCTACGACCATTTTGTCCTACGGGATAGTGTGATCGTACCCTTTGCATTCAAACCACACGAGCGGAACCCTTTCGGAGACCCACAGATTTCTGGCGACCACGGTGGGACAGGTTTCTCTCTCCATCTTTGGATGTTGTATTATTCATTTCTGTAAGTAATCCTAGTTTGGTGCCTAGTTTTAGTTCCTATTTTTCTACCCCACTACCTTCTTTTAATCCTTAGTGATAGTTAAACCTTTTTAATGAATAAAGATTTAATTAAAATTTTGAGTTTATTAGATCCGTGTTTTTAATTCTCAAATTGAAATCCAGATCAATTTATTTCAAGCCAATCTTATTCAAATCAAAATTTTAATATCTATCAATTCCTAGTTGGATTTCTTTAAGTTTAATCTTGATTCATATCATTTCAAATAAGAATATATATTATATTTTTGCTAATCTTTATCATGTTCTTATTCTAAGCTTCTTTAAACATGATCTTGATTCATATCAGTCCAAATAAAAATTCAAATGCTATTTTCAGTGAAAGGGTCCTTGAATTTGACATATACGAATTTTCCAAAAGAAAATTTAAGTTGAGACAAGTTTGAAAGTTTAAAATACTAGATAAAACTTTGAAGGAATTTCTTTTAAAGAGTAAGTAACTTATTTTTCTTAATGAAAATTTACCTCCTTTTTATTTATTTAAAATATAAGTAAGTATTGGATGACTCCCTTAAACACTTAAAGAGAATTTCTTTTAATGATCCATAAAAAGAGCATGTTTCTCCCTCCTATCCCTTGTGTGGGATAATTTCATTTTTGAACTCAAATCTATATCAAAATGAAATTAAATTTAGAAATGAAAATTTTCTCCGTTAGCTTGCAATTTTCTATCTCATAGGTGTCATTTGCATGCTTATGAATTTAATTCAAAATTTTCTTAATTAAGTTGTTCATTCTTATCATAGGGTCGAGTTTGTTTTGTGAATTGTTCTTCCTTACATAAGAGAGTGAGTTTTCTTCTCTTATGTTTGGAAGATAGTTTCACAACTGAGAAAATATTATTTTAGAGATTTAGAAAGGAAGCCAAATACAAAAGTGAAAAGATGCGCAAAGCGCCAAAAAAAATGAAAGATGCACAAAGTGCATTAAAAGTGAAAAGATGCGCAAAGCGCCAAAAGTTAAAGATACACAAAGTGTATCAAAAGTGAAAAGAAGCACAAAGTGCCAAAATTTACAAAGTAGGCATAAAATGAGCCAAAAAAATGAAGTTGTAAATGGCTTTCCTTTCTTGGAAATCTCTAAATCTTAGAAAACTCATGTGTCCTTTGATATTTTTGATACTTGAGTTTGAAAATGATGATTTTAAATTCATTATTATGCATTGACAGTTTATTAGATATAAAATATTATCCATACAAGAAGATTGAGAAGATTCAATTTCTTTTTCTAATTTATATCTTTTTGAATTAGATTTTAATTCAAAAAAAAAATACTTATATAAGGGAGAGAGCCCAGTTTAGTTTGTAGGGAGCTTGACTCGGGTTAACAAATTTCAAATCCCTAACCTTTTTGGGTTTAGATGGAGTCAACCAATTTCTTAGTGAAATTTTAAATTTGGTTCCTTATGTCATTTTGATTGGGCCAAAATAATTAAGAGGTAAATCTTTCATTTTGAAAAATAATATTCTTACTCTTTAATAAAATTTCTACTCTTTGAAAGATTATGTGAATCAAACTTATCTCAATTAATTGATGTGTGTTTAACATCTCTTAGTGCCTTTACTATTGAGTGTGTTTAAATGCCCATCTCATTCTTTTAAAAAATTTATGTATGAAAATTTTCGGACCCCAACATTTGATTATAAATCATTTTCATGGACTGATGTGATTCTTCCCTTGACTGCACTCTTATTTTCTTTTGGAATCTTGGTTGTTTTGCGTGCTTGTTTGAGAGCTACTCACTCATTCAAGCTTGTTGTTTCTGTTCACTTGTTTGGGAGCTACTTTCCCATTCAAGTTGTTGGTTTTGGTCACCTATTTGGGAGCCACTCTCCCATTCAGATCGTTGTTTTGTTCACTTGTTTGGGAGCCACTCTCCCATTCAAGTTGTGGTTTTTGTTCACTTGTTTGGGAACCACTTTCCCATTCAAGTTGTTGTCTCTGTTCACTTGATTGGGAACTATCGTCCCATTCAAGTTGTTAGTGTTTCTCACTTGTTCTGGAAGTCACTCTTCCATTCAAGTTCTTATTTCACTTCTTAGTTGAGTTCATTCCTTTGGATCTTTCTGTGATTGTTCTGTTGTGTTATTTCTCATATTGGTGTCATATTATCTTTTCCTTGATTTTTCATGTGGTTATTCATCTTCATTACTTGTCGTTCTTCCTCCACGGACAGACCCGTAGGAGAGATTTTTATTTGATTTCTGGTGGATTTCTTTGTTCAAGAGATCCTTTTCACCACTTCACTCTTTTTCCGCTCTTCGTTCCGCCGTTTCGAATATGGTCAGGCAAACATTGAGTAATCCTCATTCACCGTTTCGAATATGGTCAGGTGGATGTTGGATCTTTTTTTCTCTCTTTTGCCTTGTTGTTGCGAATGTGGTCGGGCAGGCATTAGACTTTTTGGGAAGCTCTTTATTCACTGTTTCGATCTGGTCAGGTGGATATTGAGCTGTTCTCATTCGCCGTTGCGAATATGGTCAGGCGAATGTTGAACCCCCTTTATCTTTCCCCCTTTGTCTCGCTGTTTCGATTTGGTCAAGCGAACATTGGGTTGTCCTCATTCACTGTTTCGATCTGGTCAGGTGAATGTTGGACTGTCTTTTGTCCCACCGTTGCGATTTTGGTCAGGTGGACATTAGACTTTCGGGAGGGCTCATTATTTGCTGTTGCGAATATGGTCAGGTGGATTTTGAGCCATTCTCATTCGCTGTTTCGATCTGGTCAGGCGAATGTTGAACTCCCCTTTCTGGTTGAGAGAGCCCGACAGAGTCCCTGGGAGGCATTCCTCACTACCTTGTCCTCTTCTTATCACCTCGACATATGCGTCGGGTGATTGTTGAGTGTACTTTCCTCTTTTGTCTCACCGTTGAGATTTTGGTCAGGTGGACATTAGACTTTCGGGAGGGCTCATTATTCGCTGTTGCGAATATGGTCAGGTGGATTTTGAGCCATTCTCATTCGCTGTTTCGATCTGGTCAGGCGAATGTTGAACTCCCCTTTCTGGTTGAGAGAGCCCGACAGAGTCCCTGGGAGGCATTCCTCACTACCTTGTCCTCTTCTTATCACCTCGACATATGCGTCGGGTGATTGTTGAGTGTACTTTCCTCTTTTGTCTCACCGTTGAGATTTTGGTCAGGTGGACATTAGACTTTCGGGAGGGCTCATTATTCGCTGTTGCGAATATGGTCAGGTGGATTTTGAGCCATTCTCATTCGCTATTGCGATCTGGTCAGGCGAATGTGAACTCCCCTTTCTGGTTGAGAGAGCCCGACAGAGTCCCTGGGAGGCATTCCTCACTACACTTTCCTCTTTTGTCCCACCGTTGCGATTTTGGTCAGGTGGACATTAGACTTTTCTTTGACCCTTTGTTTTACCGTTTCGATCTGGTCAGGTAAATATTGGGTCATCCTCATCTGTCGTTTCGAATATGGTCAGGTGGATGTTGGATCGCTTTTTCCTTCTGTTCTGCTATTTCGATCTGGTCAGGCAGACAGTCGTTTCCTTGCTCTACTCTTGTTCACTGTTTCGATCTGGTCAGGTGAGCATTGAGTTTACCCCATTCGCTGTTTCGATCTGGTCAGGTGAATGTGGGATGTTTCTTTTTTTCTTTCTGTTCTGCTGTTTCGATCTGGTCAGGCAGACAGTCGATTCGTTTCCTTTTCTTTACTCTTGTTCACTGTTTCGATCTGGTCAGGTGAGCACTGAGTTTTCCCCATTCGCTGTTGCGAATATGGTCAGGTGGATGTGGGACCCCCTCCTTCTTTCTCCTTCTGTTCTGCTGTTTCGATCTGGTCAGGTAGACAGTTGGCTCTTTCCTTTCCTTACTCTTTACTCACTGTTTCGAATATGGTCAAGTGAGTCTTGAGCTTTCTCCATTCACTGTTTCGATCTGGTCAGGTGGATGTGAGATTTTTCTCTATGCTGCTGTTGCGATGTGGTCAGGCAGATAGATGACTTTCTTATTTTTTATTGTTCTTCCTTACTTCCTTATGATTGTTACTCTTTGTTATATGATACTTTTTTTCAAGTGATGGTTGAATTCCTTTCTCCTTGCATCACCTTTTAGCTCTAGGTGATTGTTGAGTCTACTTTAGTTCTTTATGTCACTACTTTGATTTTGCTCATACGGGCATAAAATCCCTATCCCTTCTATTCTGCTGTTGTGATTAGGCAGATAGTTGAGTCTTCTTCGTTCGTTGTTTCGATTTGGTCAGGCGAATGTTGGATTTCTTTCTTTCTTCTGTCCCACCATGTTTGCATGATTGAATGATTTATTATATGAATAAATAATTCTTGTATGACTATATGATCATTTGCATGATTTGATGAATGTTGGATGATTATATGAGCATATAATTGAGTGGCTATTGCATGATCATGTGAATCATTGTATGATTACATGATTGCTATGTTATTGTTTCATGATTGTTTGCTTATCGTGTGGTTTGGTAATCACTATGTAACTAAACAATTATTATGTGATCGTGTGAGTATTATATGGTTGTGGTTATGACTTAACCATGTGTTTTTAAATGAATGTATCACTATTGCATGATTAGATAATTGCATTATTGTGATCATAATAAAGATTTCTTGATTATTGTGGAATTGCATAATCATTGCATTGTTATATGATTGTTGGTGATCATTACACCATCATTTGCTTATTATTATGTGGTTTGATATGATGATTATTGTATATTTATTGTATGACTATGTGGTTATTATACGATTGCATAAAATGATGCGACTTGATTATTGGCTTATTGCTATATGATTAGTTGAATGTATTATGGTTATGTGATGTTTGTTTGATTATATAGTATTGTGATTTGATGATGCGACTGCTTGGTTGCATGATTATGTGATTGATATATAATTGCATGAGTATTGTGTGATTGTATGTTCATAACATGGTGGGACACTTATTGCATGCTTGTTGTATGATTGTATGTTTCTCAATTCTCATTAGTTGTTCGTAGGATTGCATCTTCCTAGCAAGTTTTCTTAACTGATCGTAGGATTGCATCTTCCTAGCGAGTCTTTCTATTTTGGTCGTAGGATTGCATTTTCCTAGCGAGTCTTTTTAGTTGATTATAGAACTGCATCTTCCTGGTGAAGCTCGTTCATGGTTGTTGGATTGTACCTCCTTGAGGATGGGGAGGTCAACACCAACATGTGCGATTCACCTATTGTTCACCGCACCTGTTGGCTCGAGCGCATTTGATTGAGTTGATTGGGTCTTGTCGGGCTCGATTCAATTCGATTCTGCATTGATTTGAATTTGTTTTATTTTATTGAATTAATTTTGATTTAGTCGAGGCGAGCTCGAGGTGACCCGGACCGAACTAAACCTTTACTCAATTTGAACTTGATTTCAGTTACTTGGGTGTAGCTAATCCTAATCAAAGCATTAATAATTTTCTAGGTCAATTTGAATCTCACCGTTGGATCAACATTTTGATCGGACGGCTTCGATCTCCCTTATCTCCCTCTCGTGCCCTAACTAAAGGCCGAAGCCTCCATCTGACGAGGCGGCCTCTCTCACTCTCGGTCTTGGCAAGGGAAGAGGCGAAACCTCCCTCCCGCTCTTCCTCTCTGTTTTGTTCGCGCGAAGCCAGGCAAAAAGCCCGACTCCCCCTACCTCCCGCTCACGGCTCCGTCTCCCCTGGGTTCGGACAAGACCCGAGGCCGAGACTTCTCCCTCCCGGCTCTAGCCGTCGGATCTACCTCCTCCTTTAGCCGAAGCCCCCACTTCCTCTCCCTCGTTTTCTCTCTCTGGTTCGCAAAAGACCTGAGACAGTCGGCTCCCCTCCTCCGCCTGCTCCCCCTCCGGCTGACCTAGTCCTGACGAATCTTGCCTTAGCCGAACTCTATGCCGGCTTCCTTACACTTTCAATGTAAGCTCTCCTCTTCTTCTTGTTCTTATTCTTCTTCTTCTTCTCTATCTTCTTCTTTTTCTTCTTCTTCTTCTTCTTCATGTTCCTCTTCTTATTCTACTTCTCCTACCTCCTTCTACTACTACTTACTTCACTCCTCCTTGGCAAAATCTGAGAATAAAATCTTCTTTACATCATTTTCCTATGTTTATGCTTCTATGTACTCTTATTGAGATGATTTGTCTTATAAATCATGAAGCTCTTGTGTAGACTACCTAGAGAATGAAAAATCTATAGGTGTATAAATTGGATCTCTATGTTAGATTGTTCCATGTGATCTCATGAATATTGCATATCAATTGTTTGTTTAAATGTCACTATAAGGAGAGTTGTGATGTTTTGGTTCAAGTTGGGGTTCGTATTAATCGCATGCTATAAAGTTATGGTTATACAAAGATTTCTTACCCTTAAAGCAAATACTTTGGTGAATATGAGTTGTTTAGTTGGAGGGATTCCAATGACATTTGACATTTCTTTTATGTATTTGTTACCTTCTACTTTTGTTTTCATTATATATTGGGAATGCCTCGCACATAGTGTTATATGAAAGATTATATTATATGTTTTGAACATCAATATTTATTTTGGGTGATTCTAAAAGTCCTGTGTAGGTTGTGAAAATTATGAGAACTCACGTTATTCTCCATGCAAAAAAAAAAATTCATGTGCACAAGGTGTTTATACTAATGCTTGTTAAAGATGCGATGCAAGTTTCCCCTTGGATATTTCATCTTAAGAAATTTATACCCCATGGTTTTCTTACACTCAACTGAACTTGAAACCTATGGAGAAAAATGATGATGTTGTTGGGTATGTATATCGCATAGCGCCAAATTGGTATTGATTCATTTGAAAGGGACTCTTGGATTGAAACTCCTTTGTATCACTTGACTTGTTAAGGAGAATAGTCATTGTCAACCCTTCTAAAGTTTTCATATGCAATCTTCAAACGACCCAAAGAATGGCATAGCCTTCTCCTAGCGATTTGTTTGTAATAAAAAAATATCTCAATGATTATCATCATTATCAGTTTTGTCGTCATTACAAGAAATTGTCTCTATGTGGTCACTAGCTCATATGCACCATCTTCGTAAAGTATTTTATGATGTGATGAATTAAAGACATTTATTTAAACCAAGCTTGCAATTACACTGTTGGTATTTTATGTCCTCTGGTTTATCCAATAAACAAATCAAATGACTGAGATTGTAGCTTGGATAGATGTTTTTTTGTGGTTGGGCTTACATATGTCTATTTGTACTTAGTATACATGTCTGAATTTAATAATTGCAGTTACCCTGAGGAAATGCGTGCATATCATGAGCCTTGACCTCTTGAGTTATTTGGTAGAAGGAAGATATGTGATTTAAGCCCTGATTTACTAAATGAAATATGATTACTTTTCTTCTTCCCCATATTCTGATACTAATTTTGAATCCTTAGCATGTGGTGGTTTTGCACTTGGTAATTGAAGAGAGAAAACCTGTTGGAGAATGTTCATGATCTTCTAATTTGAGTTATGCATTACATCTAAGCATGGTTTTGCCCTATGTTAGTTGAGTTGTCTTCTCAACTTTGGAAAATAAATTCATGTCAGAATTTAGACTATTTAATTGCTTATTGGTTGGGAAAGGTGAATTTGCATCAAAACTCTTCTCTTCTCATTTGTATTTAGTTCGAATTGAATTGGAATGATATGACAAATTTCCTTTGTAATATCTTGGATTTGCTTAGGCTTTATGTGAGAAGCACACTAGCAATTACATTGAATATCTCTAAAATTTTGAAGAGCAAGTTGGCATTAAAAGCTTCCTGTGGATTCTTAGTGACATATAATGATGGAGTTGGGAAATTCGTTGGAAGCAACCATATGTTTCATAGATTCAAAGTGATGGTATTTATGTCGTGTGAAAGCATACTTGGTTTCAAGGTTGACGGGCAACAAGATATCTCTATATGCTTATTCAAAACATGTTTCTCCTTCGCTTGTGTGGTCTATGGCTTTAAGGGGTGGCAATTACATATCTCCTTACTTATGCATGAGGCTTGGTTAATAGTTGATGAATTTGACCTTTCTCTCTTTTATTACTCAACATCAAACAAACACTTAAGCTCCTTCCATGAGTTGATTGTGAAAGGGATTTTCATATGCATGCATTCTCTTTTACTACCAGATGGCTAATGATAAAAAGAAATCATTATTTACAGAATTTAGAGGGTGGGATTTTATGATACATTTACTTGAGTATTTCTTTGAAATTTGCAAATAATAAGCACCGTGTTCTCCAATGAGATATTTTAGCTTTATACTATTTCTTATATAGTGGACACTCTTGTTCATGTGCTTTCTTCACTCATGTTTTTTGAAACCAAATTGTGGAAACTCATAAATTTTACATAGAGAATATCGTCCAAATATCTTGAATTATTTGAAGCTTTTGATGTCTCTTATGGAGAAGGCTTTTGTGCGTGGCATGTGATTATATTATAATGTCCTTAGTAGAAACATGTGAAGTGACTTAGCATGTCTTACAATTCCGTTTGCAACATCTAAAAGCATCTCTTCCTAAACACATATGATCTTTTACAATAAAAGATTTTTACGCGATGATTTGGAGTATTTCTTTTGTGACATGTTTGAAAATGAAAACCTTTTTTTTTATTTGTCACTTAAAAAGATGAATGTTTGAAGTTTTTTTTGGAGAGTTTTATGAGTCGTTTTATACTTAGAAAAATTTTATGAAATGTTTATCTTTGCTTTATTGAAATTTTCGCACAAGTCGCTTTGTGTTGCAAATTTAGGAAGTTGCTTTTGATTGAAAGGCATCTTGTTTTGCTTCGGTCGGAATAATTTATTAGTGATTTTGGATTTGTTTTAAAGGATTTTATGCGACGAATTTCGTGAAGGCTTTCACAACGAGAGGTTTTATACAACTTTCTTGTTGGAAAGCTTTAGGGTTTTCTACCCCACTCCAAATATAGTAAAAAAGCACTTGATCGTTTTTTTGGGTCAAAGATTTTGGTAAGTGATTTATGTGGAGCTTTATATGCGATTTTGGGTAGATGTTTATATAAAGTGCTGTGTAGCTTTTTCAAACAAAAGAAAATTTTCATAAGTTAGATTTCTTTTGGATTTTTGTTTTTGTAAATTGGATTTGTATTAGCAAGTTTCAGTAGATCTTTCTCTTTGAGATGAAGTGATTTATCTTGCATAGGTTGTCTCTCTTTCATTAATGTTTTGCTTTCTAAGATGTAAGTTTGGAAGAATGTGGTGGGTAGAAAGAGATCTAGTTTTAGTTTTAGTTTTAGGGGGGAACTTGAGCTTGTTTCCCTCGCCTTTTCAAGTTTGTTTGGAGAATGGTTCATGCAAAATGAGTCATGTAATGTATCAAGTGCTTTATTTGGAATGTGGGAACAGCAAAGGGCATTGTAAATGTTGCTTTTGGACACACTTGACTTTCACAGAAGTGTGCCCAATAACTACAATGCCTACATTCCTTTTATTTCTAATTTTCATTCTTTTCTTTCTACTGCTTTGCTACTTATTATAGTACTTTTATTCATAGACCCATGAACTTAGTGACACGTACGAAAGTCTTAAGGGTCAGAAAATAACACATCTTTTAGTCCTACAACTCTAGTGACATTTAAGGACAAAAATTAAGGACCGAGTCTTAGATAACCTAGACTTAGGGTGCATGCTCCCTGTAGGGTAGAGACATCAAAACTAAACTTAGCGACACATCTTCCTAGGTTTTAACCTTTTCTTTCTTTAATCCGCTAATAATCAACCAACCAATCTTAACCTAACTCTTAAAATCTATTAAAACATTCAATTCTTAATCAAGTTACTATTAACATTTATAATTATTAAGCTTCAAATCTAAGATATAAATCTAAACCAATTCTGACTAATCTAATAATTAACTCTTAATCAATCTCTAACCAATCAAAAATTTAAAATGTAGATTTAAAGGATGTAGATTAAATTAGGAGGAATCTATTAACTCACCTTAAACTCAAACCCACTTCATTAAACTAAACACTTAGTCTTCTAAAAACCAAGTGAATCTACCTAATTCACCTAAAATCTCATTTATTAAAAGATTTCATTATAACTCAAAGTCTAATAACTCATTTAAAATTCATTAAAATCAATCTTCTAAAATCAAACCCCTTAATATATAACAATCACTCCAAAGATGAAGTTTATTGGATGGACTACTCCGGGCTGCGGGGCTAAGTGTCCTAAGGAGGCCTGGTTCCTCGAGCCTGGTGGCACAACGCCACGAATGGATCCGATAGGGTGGCAAAACTTTAAAATTAATTATTAATGGCTTGAATCAATAATCAATTGATAATAAATCCACCTATATTTCTTTTTTTTTAATTTACAACCAACTAAAATAATCAATCAAATCCTAAAATACAATCTCTAAAATCAATCCTAAAGTACTAATATTTAAACTTAAATTAAAACCTCCCTCTTTTGCCCTTTAACAAATAAAAATACAAAGCAACTTGTAATTAAACTTTACCCTACATAGGACATATCCAAAACTACACAGCCTACACAACCTTAGATTGGTTTGATTAGGACACGACTTCTAGCTCTAGGTTAGGCTTACATTTTTTCTTTTGTTATTCAGTGTTTTACTACATATACATGCTCTTCTATAAATGCAATTATTAAATTTTGTCTGTTAGCTCTTATTTAATTTTCTGTTAGTTATATCTTTGTTATTTATCTGCATTTCTTTTCTGAACGGCATCTACGCTCATATATCAATATATTTCTCTGTTTGCTTCTTTTTTTGCGAGGTACACTGGAGCTTCTTACACGGATAGATCAATGGACAATTCATTTGCTTGGAGCTATTAAGTGGCTGCGCCACATACAGTCAGGTATAATTTCTGCAACTTGTAAAGTAAATTTTAATTATATATCGGAACTGCTACACATCACACACATGCTTGTTGATAGGTATTCTAGCATGTTTAGGTAGCCAGCCATAGGTTAGTGCACTGACGAAGCTTTGGCCCTATAGGTCAAAGCCCCCCCCCTTCTGTGAGCCCTAGAGACCATTAGGGTCATTTAGGCCTGTAGAGTAGGCCACCTACTTGTGCCATTGGGCATCGTTGTTTCCCCCACACGAAGTGGGCATCGTTGGTTTTCTGCTAGGATTTTGGCCTTCTGGTTTTGGGTACGATACCCCCCTCCCTTTTCTTTTTTTTTTTTTTTCTGTGAGCCTTAGAGACCATTAGGGTCATTTAGGCCTGTAGAGTAGGCCACCTATTCATGCCATTGGGCATCGCTGTTTTCCCACACGAAGTGGGCATGACTATGATGATTTTCTGTGCGGGTACCTTGCCTGGAGGGTACCCTTAGGGTGTGTTTATTTATTTCTTTTTTTTTTGTACTCTGAATGTCATGCATGCATTTGTTTTTACACACTTTACCTCACATTATGCTTCACTTACATACATGCATCACATCAATAGAGTTAGGGATATTTCGTATCTGTTTCATGCATCATACATGGCGTTAGGTACCTTCTTTTGCATATTGTAGAGTCACTGATTGAGATCTTCTGAACTACAAATCCTTGATTTTCTAGGATAGAGCCTTCCTATCTTGTATACATATAGGGCGATTGATTGTGTTTAGGATGTTAGCTGGCAGCTCACTCCAGGCAAGCATAAGCCCAGGTTGTACACCCCTCAGTGTGTCTTTTCACTTTTGGTGTGTTTTGAGTCTGTCGTTTTCTCTTAGGGTAGTAATCCAACCTTTGATCTTCTAAACTCAAAATTTTAATCATATCTTTATCCATTCAAAAATGTCTAATCATCACTAAGGGTAAATAGAAGAGACTATTTGGAGTAGAATTTAGGAACTTTATCTGTGCACCAAATCAAGAAGTGAATAATCCAACATCCTTAATCGAGAGTTTTCTTAGATCGAGGTCTAAGATGTAATTAACTACGGGGGCTTGCGCCCGTAGGAAACCGATCCCCACAATCAAATAAACCCTATTCGAGCTGATGTATCGAATAGGGGAAATCTCGTGAATTTTGGGTTATAGATATTATTATCCATCGAGGTTGGTAGGTGAAAGTCGCTATCCTCCATGGCTAATCGTATCTATAACTCCATCTGCTCTTCCATCGGCCTGCTTGTGCCGATTGTAAAGGCCTACGACCATTTTGTCCTACGGGATAGTGTGATCGTACCCTTTGCATTCGAACCACACGAGCGGAACCCTTTCGGAGACCCACAATGGCCAGAAGGAAAGTAAAAGTATTGGAGAGGGGAAATAGGCTAATTGAACTAAGAT
>JACXSL010000118.1:0-25000 GCA_019514585.1 Dendrobium officinale
TTATTTAATAAGAAAATTATTTCTCAAATTATTTTCAGGGTAGGGGTGCAAATTCATCAACATGCTTCTTATTTAATGCATCAAACTCGTTAAGCAGGGATATGTGATCTCTATCTAAATTAGAATTTTCTTTAACTAAGTTAGCATGCTCAGTTTGTAAAGTACAAAACTCAATATTAAGACTAGCAAGAATTTTCTTTAACTTCCTATACGAGTTATGGATTTTCTCAAAAATAAGCAGTAAATCTTCATATGAACGTTGACATACCTCTTCTTGATCTGATTGATTAAGATTATTTTTAGCCATTAGATACAAATTTGTTACCTCCTCCTCTACTTCTTCTTCTAACAATTCTGAGGCAGAGTCAACCCAAAATGTCTTTTATGTCTTTTACCTTCCCTTTCTTAAATTTTTCTTTCTCTTCACCTTTTTACTTAATTGGTTGACTCTTTAAGTTGGGGCAATCAGCTTGGAGGTGACTTAATTTTCTACACTCAAAATAAATTGTGTCAGATGAAACTTTAGTAGTCCTTGAGCTTTTACCTTTGTTCTAGTTATTCTGATGATGCCTTCATTTTCATTTTAGAAAGTTCTTGAACTGTCAGGTCGTCAAGGCTATATCATCTTCTTCCTCCGCTATAGACTATAAAAAAGTAGAAATTCTAATTTTTCAAAAATTAAATGGGATATTGTCAAATAGAGGTGGATGGGTTATTGAATAACCCTCCGCAGTATTACGATTACCAAAATGAGATATGATAATTTTTTTAAGGTTTTCTAAAACTTTATTTTTGAAACCCCACTCTGATACCAATTGAAATTACGAGATGCACCAAGAGAGGGTTGAATTAGAAATTTGTTGCAAAAAAAAAGACAATCCTAAATAGAAGTTCTAATTTTTTGTATTTTTAAATCTTAAACAAAAAAATTAATTGATACGGAGGCTATTGCTTAAAACACAATTTGCAATAATAGGTAGTGAAAAATTAACTTGCTCAATACTGATTTTCACAATAATTTTCACCAAGCAATTTTAATGAAGATAAAATGCAAAACAAAAGTAAGTGCAGTAAGAGAAAAATCACACCAGAGAATTTATAGTGGTTCGGTCACTCGACCTATATCCACTCGTCGGAGTCCTCCACTCTAAAAATTTCACTACTAAACTGTAATTTTCCTTTTATCCCCATAACAAGGCGGAGAAGCCTTTACAAATCTCACTTTAAGTAATCTGGTGTGGTGGAGTGCCAAGTGCTTTGTCACCCTCCTAGTGATGGCACTGTACCTTCTCATTTTTCTCCCTCTTGGAGATGGCAGAGTACCTTAGAGGACACAGATGTAAAAGAATCTCCCCTTTAAAGAGCCTCCCACAAGATCTTCTTGAACCATAGGAGGAGTAACGTGCAGCAAGCTAGGAGCAACCGTGTGATCTCCCTCACACTCCTCCATCACAAATCACACCTTCTCCTTCCTCTCACAAACCCTAAAATCTTCTTAAGAGCTCTCTCTCAAGGAATCCCTTTCTAATCACATTTCACTCTCTCAGATTCTCTCTTCAAAAAATAAAAGTTTTGATATTTAAAATAGGCTCCAAGAAACCCTAAAAATTTCAATTTAGCTATTTTAATTATACAGTACGATCCAATATCGTACAGTACAATCAGTATAAAATAGCCTTTGAATAATGACCTAGTACGAAAGATTATGAATAGGCAAAATTTCTGAATAATATCATACAGTATAATATAAACTCATCCAGTATGATATGTAAGATCCTTCTATTCGTACAGGATGATTATTGGGATGATGAAAACTCATCTGTGAACGTCATATGGTATGAACCACTTCATATAGTATGATTAATTCAAAATGAAGGGATCATCCGGTATGATGTCCAGGATGATCAAAAATAGCCTCAGTTAATCGTATAGCATAAATGGTGTTGTACAATACAATAACCAATCAAAAATTAATCTTTGATTTATGCACTAATTACAGGGTTAATTTAAGTAAGTATTTAAAAATATAATATAGTATGATAGGATTGTACAGTATGATCAGTTCAAATTGATGAATTAAGAACTTACTTAAATTAATCTGGTGGCTAGGGTTTGTAATTAGAAACACATCATACTGTACGACTTTTTTAAAGATTGCTATTTGAGCCAGATTAGATCGTACACTATGATTGACAGAGAAAAAAAATTTCTTCATTTTCAAAGCCCTCTTCCTCTGTGTGTGTGCATGGTTACTCAATCTTGCATACAATTTGTGGCTCAATAAAATAAAATTAATAAAAAATGAAAAAAATTATAATTTTATAAACTCCAACTCCTACTCTACCCAGTCTTGAGTCTTCTTATTGTCCTGACTAACTTGTGATCTCCCTTAATTGTTAGAACTCACAAATGAGAGTAGAAATAAAAAAATAAAAAAATACTCAATGAATAATAATTCAATCGATATTATTTGTCATCATCAAAATCTCAGATAAGGGGTCATGGATTGCAACATCTAGCACAACTTAATGAAAATATTTGAACTACTTTTTAGGTGCACTAAAATATGTAGATTACATGTGTGTCTCAATGTATGCTACTATTAAAGAAATATGGGATAGATTATGTAATACTTATGAAGGCATAAGTGAAGTTAAGCAATCTAGGTTAAATATTTTACTTCATGATTATGAACTTTTTTTCATGAAACCTAGTGAGCCAATATCTGAAATGTATACTAGGTTTACACAAATAATCACCTCCCTACATGCCTTAGAAAGATAACTAAAAAACAATGAAAAAGTGAATAAAATCTTGAGATATTTACCTTCTTCCTTTGATACTAAGATTACTTCTATAACTGAGTCCAATGATTTTAATGTTTATTTGATTAATAACTTAATTGTATCACTCATTACTTATGAGCAAAGAGTGAACCAAAGATAACTTAATATATGGGAGAAAATGAAGGAGAAAACTATAGCCTTAAAGGCTTATGATACATATATTAACTCTTCTAGTTCTGAAAGTGATGATGTTGCCAAAATTACTAAGCAATTCAAGAACTTCTTAAGGAAGAAACAAAAGTACCAACAGAAATGGAACAAATGTAAGAATTATAAGAATTCTAAATGTTCTTCTAATGTAATTTTTTTTTAATATAGGAAGTCGGGATATGTAAAAGCTAATTTCCCTACACTTAAGGCTCACCCAAGCAAGGAGAAGGGTAAGGAGAATCTAAAGTTTAAGAAGGACAAGAAATGGATCCAAAAGATTTTCTAAGTGGATTTTGCATCTCACTCCTATGAGACTGAAGCTGAAGAGGAGAAAACATACTTGTGTTTGATGGAGGATGAACATCTTGGTCATTCTGACCAAAAAGTCTTATGCGAATTAACATACAATCAATTGCTTGTGTAGTTTCTGAAAAAAATCATTCATCTTATAGAAATCTTAAAAACTTGCATGCTAGCTTGAAACTTGAATTTCTGAATTTTAAAAAAGAACATGAAATTTTGATTAAAAATCATTCTACACTTGATAGCAGCCATAGTAAACTATTAGATGAGTTTGACGAATTGAACAAACAACATGAACTATTGAAATCATCCCGTACTGAACTTGAAAATAATTTTAAAACATTTATGGATGAATCTAACTCATTTTTTTAAATTTGAATTGAAAGCATTTGAAAAAAATAGGAATCCACCCATAGCTGAACAATTCTTCAATCTTGATCGGAAGCCAAAAACTTTAAAACTTAGGAAAAGGCACTATAACCCGAGTAGATTAGTAAACCCTTTTCCTAGTATTAGATGTTTTTCTTGTGACATGTTAGGACATATTTCTAACACATACACCATTCATCGTAGAACACATTTGGTGTAGAGATCCAAATTGTATGATTCACAGCAAAACACACATTTATTGCATTCTCTTTCCATAAGAAGGGACAAAAACTTGTTTGGATTCTTAAATCTAACATTTAATGATGTTTTAGGTGTGCACTCACCTAAGACCTCATGAGAGCATGTGGTACCTGAATAGTGGATGCTCACACCATATGACTGGAGATGCTAATAAATTCATTTCACTGGAGGCCAGGACTGGTAGCAAGGTACTCTTAGAGATACCACCATCAGGAAAGTGGTCGACGTAGGTATAATTGAAAACTCCAAGAACCTTATGAATAAATATATTTTACTTATTGATGGATTGAAACATAACTTTCTCAGCATTAGTTAGCTCTGTGACAAAAACTTTATCATAAATGTTTTTGTCAAACACATGCATTATGAGCTTGAATAAAAACACTATTTTATAGGAAAAAAAGGATCAATAATGTTAACATGCTTGATTTAAAAAATATTGAATGTGTTGCTTCTTTTTATTTAAAAACTGTTATTGATGAGTATTGGTTGTGACATAATAGGTTATATCATGCTAGCATAAAAATAATTAAAAAAGTTACCTAAAAAGACTTAGTATGAGGAATCCACAAGCTTAAGTTCACTAAGGACCACCTGTGTGATGCCTCTCAACTAGGGAAATAAGACAAATCCTCTTTCCATTCCACTAAGGACATTAGACCTCTAATCCTTTAGAAGTCCTTCACATGGATTTATTTGGATCCATTAGCATTATAAGCTTAGGGGGGAAGGTCTTTGGATTTTTAATAGTTAATGACTGCTCAAGATTTACTTCGATTAGATTTTTATCACATAAAAGTGAGTCATTCAATGAATTTAAATCATTATCCACTTAGATTTAGAAAAACTAGGTTATAAGATCTTGATGATCCATTGTGACTATGGTGGAGAGTTTGAAAATGTGACATTTAGAACTTTCTATGAGGAATAAAAAATTAGTCAACCCTTCTGAGCTCCTACGACCCCTCAACATAATAGGGTAGCTGAAAGGAACAATACCACCTTAGTAAAAGCCACTAGAGCTATACTTGTTGAGTATTCACTTCCAAAATACTTCTGGACTGAATCGGTAAACACATTTTGTTATGTGTTGAATAGGGTGAATATTAGATCCAAAATGAATAAGACACCCTATGAGATCATTAAAGGTAGGACACTTAACCTTACTCAGATCCATGTCTTTGGTTATAAGGTTTTTATTCTAAATAATGGAAAATCATTCTTAGCAAAATTTGACCCAAATTTTGATGAAGGAGTATTTTAGAATTAGGCTATCTCAAGTGTAGGAAAATCCTTTAGAGTGTTTTTTAAGAGGACATTAGTGGTGGAGGAAACTACTCATGTAGTATTTGAAGAATCTAATTTTAAGAAGTCTAGAGTCAAGTAAGATAATGAAATAGGAGAGATTGCCCAAGGAGTAGAATCTACAAATCTAGAGAAAAGGGTAGAACCTCAAAACACTTTTCCTAGAGATTGGAGATACTCTTTGAGTCATCCTAAAGAACTAATCTTAGGAGACCCTTCTGAACGTGTTAGATCTATCATGGACTTAGAAAAAAAGTTAACCAATTTACCTTCATCTCAATGACTGAACCCACCAACATCAATGAAGCCCTTTCTAATGAATTTAGGATCTTAGTCATGCAAGATTATTTAAACCAATTTGTTAGGAATGATGTTTAGGATCTTGTAGAAAGACCTAAGGGCCAAAGTATAGTAGGAACCAAATGGATCTTTAAGATTAAAATGAATTATTCTTGTGTGGTGGTTAAGAATAAGGCAAGATTGGTAGCTAAGGGGTATAGCCAAATAAAAGGGATTTATTTTGCTGAGACTTTTTCCCCCTGTAGCAAGATTAGAAGTGATTAGAGTGCTACTAGAATTTGCCTGTTATAAGGGATTTAAGCTTTTTCCAAATGGATGTTAAGAGTGCCTTTTTAAATTTGGTAATAAAAGAAGATGTGTTTGTAGTGCAACTCCTAGGTTTTGATAATTCCCATATTTTAAATCAAATTTTTAAATTAAAAAAGGCTTTGTATGGATTAAAACACACACCCTATGCATGCTATGAGAAGCTTAGCACATTCCTATTGGAATGAGAGTTTATTAAGTGTAGCATAGACACCATACTTTTTTTAGGAGAGTAAAAGATGAATTTCTCATTGTTCAGATCTATGTTGATGAAATACTTTTTGGATCTTTTGATAAAAAGTTATGTGATGATTTTTCTAAGACAATGAGTAAAGAATTTTGAGATGAGTATGATGGGAGAATTATTCTACTTTTTAGGGTTTAGCATGAGATAAATAGATGATGGAACCTTTCTTAAGTAATCAAAGTATATTAAGGACAACTTGAAGAATGAAATGATTAAAGCTAAGCCAATAAATACTCACATGAGGTCCAGTGTTTAATTAGATTAAAAACTCAAATGGAAAATCAGTTGATTAAAAGAAATATAGAGGAATAATTGGATTGCTCCTTTACTTGACAGCTAACAGACCTTATATAATGTTTTGAGTTTGTATTTATGCTAAATTTTAAGCTTATTTAAAGGAGTCTAAACTAATTGCAGTTAAGATAATCCTTAGATATATCTTAGAAACCTAAAACTTAGGAATCATGTATCCAAGGCACAGCACTTCTTTTGAGATTATAGTATATTTTTATTCGAACTTTATAGGGTGTAGGGTGGATAGAAAGAGTACCTCTAGAATGTGTCAATTTATAGGACAATTACTAGTCTCCTAGTCCAACAAAAAACAAAACTCAATTGCACTTTCCATTGCTGAAGCTGAATGCATAACCTTAAAAAGCTGTGTGGCCCAAGTTCTTTGGTTAAAGCAATAAAATCTAGATTTAGGATTACTTGTAGGCATAATGTCAGTTCTTTGTGATAACACTAGTGTCATATGCATCTCTAAAAATCCTATCCAACACTCTTGAATCAAACATATTTATATAAGGCATCACTTTATAAGGGATCATATTACTAAAGGAGCATTGAGCTACACCATGTAGCAATTGAAAACCAACCATCTGGCTCACATTTTTACTAAACAAATATCCTTTGAAATTTTTAGCATCTTAAGGATCGGATTAGGTTTCATAGACACAAATGCATGAACTTGATGATTTATGAACTCTGAATTTTCTATTTTCTAATTTTTCTTTAGTTTTTATTTGCTTCTTTATATTTTGTTTATGTGTTGCTATATTTTTATTTTATTGTATTGTTATTTTCACTTCAGTTTTTTTTATTAGTCACTGATGAAATGACATGTTTTTCCTTGCTTTTGTCTTTGAAAATTTATAATCAATGATTTACATCCCTAAATTAGTTAAAGGAATAAATATTATTGATTATTTCCCTTCCTAACTTCTTTTAGCGGTGTAATTTTCTATTCTAAGCAAAATTTTATTTCAAAATAACAATTAGACTTTGAAATTGAGATCTTATCTATGATCTTATAGTAATCTATTTTATATAAATAATGTTCAAAGTCATTAAATCACTTTCAAGTTTTCTTGATCATGTTGCTGCATTTATCATATGAATATGATTCTGCTTTGTGGTTTACTCCTCTTTATATTAGAGAGTGAGATTTTGTTCTCTTTTATTTGGATAATATTCTCACAACTAAGAGTCTTTAAAGGTTTCAAAAGGGAGCTAGCTTGAAAAAATGACAAGAGGCATAAAATGAGCACAAATAAAAAAATTAAAAAGATGCACATTGATCGCCAAATAATTGAAAGATACACAAAGTGTATCAAAAGTAAAAAAAAAATGTGCAAAGAGTACTAGATAATTGATAAAAGGCACAAAATGAGCCCACATAAAATTAAGCTTCCCTCTCTTCCAAACCTTTAAATCTTAAAAGAATTCATATGTCCCTTGATATTTTCAAAGACTTGATTTTTGAAACTCATCATTGTGACCAATTACTTAGCTATATTATTCTATCATATATTTTTCTAAAATGAAGTTTTGAATGAATAACTTTTCTTATATGATTATCATTTTTGAGTTAGATCATTTTTTTCAAAAGATTATTTGCCTTGTAAAAAGTCCGAGCTGGGGTTAATAAGATCAGTTGTTCTGCCACTTTTAGGATTTCTATGATGTTAGTTAAAATTTTTATTAATTTTTAATCCAATCACAAGGAAAATTTTTCATTATCTAATTTGTTTAGTGTTTTTATGTGATGTTTTATACTTGTGTTTGTACTAGTTTATTTTTAGTAATTATTTTTTCTATTACCTCATTTTTGTAATGTCAAAAGGGAGAGTAGAATAATGTTTTTGTTTGTATCATTTACTAGTGCTATCGTTTGTATAGTTTACTTGCTTTCATAAAATTTGCATTGCTTTACTTACACTATTCCTTTTTTTTTTATGTTTCATTTTTTTATAAATTAAATAGAAAAGATATGTGATTTGAATTGTTCCAATAATGTTTGCCATCATCAAAAAGGGGGGGATTATTGCAGATATGGACCCAGGCACTATAATTTTGATGATAACAAACATTATTATTCCTTAACTACTTCAATTCATGCATATTTGTTTTATGTGCCTAGCTCACTAACCTTTTAGGTCCACAACCTTGCTTGGAACGTCAATCAGCTCAATATCAAGTAAACAAGTATTGAGTCAGTTTGTAATTTCTATTACAATGCTTTTTTACCTTTTTATGAGTCAAATATATCTTGGTGAATCCTGTTGCTAAGTATCCTTATACTCACACACTCAGGGGGAGAAATTTGGTGAGTTAGAGTTTTTCTATTTTTGATCACATCGTACAGGATGATTCTCATATCATCCTGGATGATCAGTAAAAAATTAAAACCCTAATTAAGGCACTAGTTATGTAAACTTGCTTAAGCATATCATCCTATATATTACACCCATCATCCTAGATGACATGCTCAAATTAGAAATACTCAGCTACCAAACTCATTTAGGCAAAGTTTTATATTTAGAATTTTGTTCTAATCATACAAGACGATCCTATATCATCCTGGACAATATATTACAATCATGCCTAAATTAGTCAAGTGATTAAGAAAAGTAATTAAGGTTAGATTAATTAATCATATCATCTTGGCCAATCGTAGGATCATCTTGGATGATATGCTTGAAAAACCATAGTTCTCTTGGATGTCCCAAACACATTTGTGGACAATCAGTTATAATTCTTCATCATCCAGATGTTTCTCCTGGATGACTCAAACTATCTGTTGGGTGATAACCATTGATTTTGAACTAATCATCATGGATGATCCAAGCATCGTCATGGAACAATCAGTTATATTTCCTCATTATCCAATATGTTTCTTCTAGACATCAAGAACTAAGTGTTCGATGATATATATATGATTTTGATTTAATCATACAAGGTAATTTCCACATTATCTTGGATAATCAGAACAAACAATGTGTTCTAATTATCAAACACACATAGTTGAAAATTAGGGTAATTTTTTTATGCCTTCTTGCTTGAATAAACTAAATTACATTAATCAAACGATCGTCCTGAATGATCTTTGACAGCAAGTTGAAAATTAAGGTAATTTTTTATGCCTTCTTTATTTAATCTCTTAGTTTTTTATTGAGAGAATCTTTTGTTGTTGTCCTGACCGGAGAGAGCTTAGATAAGGAGAAGTAGATCTTAGGAGAGAGAGAGAGAGAGAGAGAGAGAGAGAGAGAGAGAGAATCTTGTCAGGGGGAGTTTGTGAGGTGTTCACAAATGTTGCTCCAAGCAATGATTCAAATCATTTTATCCATTCATCATCCTTAGCTCCGTGGTGGCTCTAGGGAGGTCATCGTCAGTATTAGATCAAGGTTCTCTTCCTGCTTCAGGAGGAAGAAAAAGGATTTTGGGTTCTCTGCCACACTGGGTAGGTGAAAAGGAGCTTGTAAAGGCCTCTTCACCTTACTGTGGGAGAAAAAGGAGAGTCATTGTGTTTTAGTGCAATACCTAGAAAAGAGACTCTGGGGAGTACACATAGGTCAAGTTAACTGAACCACTATAAAATTTGGTGTGTTCTTTCTATGTAGTTATTGCACTTTATTTTTCTGCATATTAATTTTTGTGGTAGACTGTATTTATTTTAAAATATTCAAAAAGGTTTCAAAAAGAGTTTTGCTTTTATTTAAGAATTTTTAAAAATACCAATTCACCCCCCCCCCCCCTCTCGGTTAGCCTCAGGCTAGTTCATAAGGGTTTAACAACCCTAATAAACTTTCAGGTATGATATGATTAAAAATAGAAAAACTCCAACTCACCAAATTTCTCCCTCTGAGTGTGTGTGTGCAAGGTAACTTAGCTTCATGATCAATCATAGTACATTTTACTTAAGAAAATGTAAAAGATGTATTCTAATAGAAATTACAGACAAACACAATCCTAATCTACCTGATCTTAAGCTGATTAATATTATAAGTGAACTTGTGGACATGAAAGGTTAGTGAGCAAGGCAAATAAAATAGATATGTAAGAATAGCAGTAGTCAAGAAATAATAATATTTGTTATCATCAAAATCATAGTATATGGGTCCATATTTGCAACAATCTCCCCCTTTTTTATGATGGCAAATATTATTGTTAAAAAATTTCAAAGAAAGGAAAATAGATTTTTTTTTAAATGAGACATAAAAAAGGAACAAAGCAAATTCCACTAAAATATAGGCAAACAAAAAACAACACACTACTCTCTTTTTTAACATCATAAAAAAAAAAAAAGAGGAAAAAGAAAAAAATAGTATAAAAATAGAATAAAGTACATACAAAAAAAACCAGTACAAACAAAGAAACAAAAAAGATTGACAAACTAGAAGGATGAACTCTTATCATGTGGAGTGGAGGCTGAAAGTGTCAATGAAGAGAGGCAAATTGCTTACCAAATAAGGTCATATCCTAGTCATGGAGTTATTGTTGTTGCATGGCATAGATTTCAAAATGAATAATAACCTCCACATATTGTCATTACTGATCGGTGATACATGATTCAAATATCCTCTCAATGATCAAATCTATGAACTAGCTGAATAATCTAAGGCTTCTAGTGGAGAGGGGCAAGTGCATAAATAGGTCCTTCCTCTTCTTCCCCAGGCTCCTCATACACATTTTGGCGATGAGTACTGTGAAGGGTATGGAAAGAGCTATTGGAGTAGAAGAGGGGTGATGATTAGGTGGAGTAGGGAATTAAAAGTTATATTTTGATTCTAAAACATAGGCAATGAGATGTCCTAGGGCTAGGTTTGGCTTCCTTTTATGGCTTGGATCCTTAATGAAGGTTAAATGTTTAACATAATGGATGATAAGATCAACTGCTTAAACTGAAGGTTAACTATGATGTAGTAGGCGGTGAGTGAAAAGATGGGAAAAATAGGGATCTAGTCCCCAGCTTTAGGAGTAATTATATTATGAAGGATGTGTTTGATGGTACGGGCATCCTGAATAAGGTATTGACAGTGGAATCATGAGAGTGAGCATTTGTTCCCCTAAGAATAAGGTTAACATGAGTCCAATTGAAATCAAGATCATAAGCTAAGATGTGAAGTTTGTTGCCAGTGGTGGATAAGCAAAGATATTCATAGAAGTCCTGATAGGTTATCTCTACAGGCCTTCTATTCACATCAAATTATAGAGTAATAAAATTAGAATTAAGGTAAAGGCTTGTAAATAATTTGAATAGTAGCTATTAGTTGAATGGGAAGGTAAGAGTCAAAAAGAATCCAAGAGTTGTGTTGGCAAAGAGGTGTAGTACCTAAAAGTTCAAAGTTTATTGGTTATTGATCATGAAAGGATTGAAGCCAATAGCTTTGCAGAGTTTGTAAGCATCTTCATCCAGTACTTCAATAAATCTAGGATCAACAACACTCCTTGAAGAGATGCCAGCAAGTGAACAAGACATTTTACTTCTAACCATTGGCAAGACTTGAGAGTTTGAGTGAGAGGGAGAAAGAATTGGAGGATTTTGTAGTGAAGAAAAATGGTTTAAATAAGCTATTTATATAAGGATAGACAAATCAACCAGGATAATTATAGGATTGTCCAGGATGATCAGGAGAAATAATGTCATATAGACAATTGATCAAAAATGGTGGCCATATTATCCAGGACAATGAGACATTGTCTAGGAGATTAGACACATGTGATCATCACAAGGAGTCAGCCAATATGATCTTTAACTATAAAGATTGTACAGGATAAATAGGTAGATCGTCCAGAATGTTTAGCAATTATGGATCATACAGATCAAATTCAAATTATCCAACCATTTTTGCCATGTGGATCATTTAGGACAAAGATGCAATCATTCAGGAAAATCATCAATAATAGAGTTAGAATTTGATCATATAATTCAGGATGATATGGATCATCCGGGATAATCACAAATAATTGAGCTAGATTAGCCATAGGATTTGGTTTAAATAAGAATTCGATCATATCATTCAAGATGATGTGGATCATCCAGGATGATGAGAACAAAATATTTTGGAAAGATTTAATGATGGAGAGGGATGATCAGGTAGGATCCAAAACACACAAAAAATCAAATCAAAATACCAAAAAAAAGAAAAAAAAATATGATAAAAGCTAAATGTTAAAAAAAATAAGTTATATTTTAATCAATAAACACTAGAAAATGATAAATTTTCCTTGTGATTGGATTAAAAATTAGTAAGAAATGAATTAATAATTCCATGATCTAAAAGCTATAGAGTAATCAATCTTGTTAACCCCAGCTCGAACTCCTTAAATCTTTTGGAAACAAAGATCTAACTCAAAAAAGAAATTAGATAAGAAAAGTGAGATATTCAAAACATAATTCTAGAAAAATATCTGATAGAATAATATGGCAAAGTAATTAATCAAAATTATGGGTTTCTAATATCAAGTGTTTGAAAATATCAAGTGACACATGAATTCTTCTAATATTTAAAGGTTTGAAAGAAAATGATACTTATTTCTTTGTGGGATCATTTTGTGCCTCTTATTAGTTATTTGGCGCACTTTGCTCATCTTTAGATTTTTGATAAACTTTGTGTATCTTTAAATTATTTTGTGATCATTGTGCATCTTTTCAGTTTTCTTTTGAACTCATTTTATGTCTCTTATCATTTTTACGAGCTAGCTCCATTTCAAAACCTTTAAATACTCTCAGTTGTGAGAATATATTCCAGATATAAGAGATGAAAAACTCACTCTCTAATATAAGGAAGAAGAAACCATAAATTAGAATCATATTCACATGATAAATGCAACAACCTGATCAAGAAAACTTCAAAGTGATTTAATGACTTTGAATGTTATTCATATGAGATAGATTATTGTAAAGAAGATTGAGATCTGAATTTCAAAGTCCAACTTTTAATTTGAAATAATTTTTTGCTTCAAAGAGAAAATTACACTGCTAAAAGAGTTAGAGGAAGAGAAACAATCAATGGTGTTTTTTCCTTTAACTGATTTAGGGAGGTCAATCATCGTTTACAAATTTTTAAAACCAAAAAACAAGGCAAAAATGTCATTTAAGAAAATAATACCAACAGAGACCATTGATTAAAAAAAAATTGAAGGGAAAAATAGTAGAAAAAAATGAAAAATAGAAAACAAATGTATATAAACCTAAACAAACACGCAATAAAACGAAAATAAAGATCAGAAAATGGAAAGTTATAATTTCAAGCATTAATATCTATGACACCTAATCTAATTCTTAAGATGCTAAAAATTTCAAAAGCTAATGGTTTAGTAAAAATATCAGTAAGTTGGTTTTGAGTGGCTACATTATGTAGCTTTATGTCTCATGTAGTAACATGATTCCTAATGAGGTAATACCTTATATCAATGTGTTTGGTCCTTGAGTCTTGGATTGCGTTCTTTAAAATATAGATGGCACTAGTGTTATCACAATGAATTGAAATTGGGCCTACAAGTAATCCTAAATCTATAATTTGTTACTTGAACCAGAGGACTTGGGCCACATAACTTCCTAAGGCAATATACTCAGCTATAATAGTGGACAGGGCAATTGAGTTCTATATTTTACTGGACCAGAAGACTAAGGACTATCCTATGAATTGATAAGTTCTAGAGGTGCTTTTTATACTAACTTGACATCCCACAAAATCAAAATCAAAATATCTTATGATTTCAAAAGAGGTTATATGCCTAGGATACCATATTCCTTAGTCAGGGATTCCTAAGAGATACCTAAGAATTCTCTTAACAACAGTCAAGTGAGATGTTTTTAGATCAGCTTAAAATAAAGTATAGAGATAAACACTAAACATAATATAAGGTCTGCTAGCAATCAAGTAAAGAAGTGACCCAATTATCCTTTTGTATTTCTTTTGATCAAGATATTTACCATTTGAATCATTGTCTAACTGAACAGTGAAACTCATGGGAGTGTGGATTGGCTTTGCTTTATCCATCAAATATTTCTTAAAGATGTCCATAATATATTTTGATTTATTCAAAAAAGTCCCATCATCCTTCTGCCTTATGCTAAACCCCAAAAAGTAAGTCAGTTATCCCATCATACTCATTTTAAATTCCTTATTCATTATTCTTAAGAATTCATCACATATATTTTTATCAGGAGATCTAAAATGAATAGAATCAACATAAATTTAAACAATTAGTAATTCATCTCCTACCTTTTCAAAAATAAGGTGATGTCTATGCTCCCCTTAGCAAAAGAACTTTCTAATAGGAATGTGCTTAGCCTTTCGTACCATGCCCTGGGTGCTTGTTTAAGTCTATATAATGCATTTTTAATTTGAATACATGATTTAGAAATTATGAATTTTCAAAGCTAGGGGGTTATTCATCATACATATTATCCTTTATTACCCCATTCAGAAGACACTCTTAATATCATTTTGATATAGTTTGAAACCCTTAAAACAAGCAAAGGCTAGTAGCACTCTAATAACTTTAAATCAAGCTATAGGGGCAAAAGTTTCATCAAAATAAATCCCCTCTATTTGATCGTACCCCTTAGCCACCAATAAGACCTTATTCCTCATAACTACACTAGAATCATTCATTTTATTTTTTAAAACCCATTTTATTCTAACCACACTTTAGTCCCTAGGACTTCCAAGTAGCTCCCAAACATCATTCCTTATAAATTGATTAAGTTTTTCATGCATGGCTAAGATCTAAAATTCAAGACATAAAGCTTAATTTAGGTTGGTGGGTTTAATCATTAAAATGAAGGTAGAGTGGTTTACCTCTTTTCTAAGTCCATTCCTAGTTCTAACACCTTCATATGGGTCTTCTAAGATCAGTTCTTTATTATGACCCGAAGAATAATTCCATTCTCTAGGCAATGTATTTTCAGGTTCTACCCTTTCCACTAAATGTGTAGATTATAATCTTTGGGTGACATTTACAACCTCCTCTTCTTCTACCCTAGACCCTCCAGAATTATCATATTCATTAAATACAATATGAGTGGTATCCTCAACTACCAATGTTCCTTTATTGAAGACTCTATAGGATTTCCCAATAATTGAGTAACTTAGGAACACTACTTCATTAGATTTTGGGCCAAACTTCCCTATTTGTTACTTCCGATTATTCAGAATGATCACTTTACATTTAAAGGCATGGTGGTGAGAGAGGTTGGGTGTCCTACCCTTCATAATTTCATGAGGTATCTTATTCAATTTTGATCTAACATTCACCATATTCAAAACATAACAGGTTGTATTCATCGCTCTGCCCAAAAGTATTTTAGAAGTGAGTATTCAGCTAACATGGCTCTAGTAGCTTCTACCAGGGTCCTCTTCTTACTTTTAGCTACTCCATTCTACTTAGGAGTCCTATGAGCTAAAAAGTTATTGCCTATCCCTTACTCCTTATAAAAAGATTCAAAAATTTCATTCTAAAATCCACCACCATGATCACTATGAATTGTCACAATTTTACAGCCTAGCTTCCTCTGAATCCAAGTGAAAAAAGAATTAAACTTCTTAATTGATTATAACCCAAGTAAACCTAGAATAATCATCAATAATCACATACCAAAAGGCTTTCCCTCCTAAGCTTGCAGTGCTGATAGGTCCAAAGAGATCCATGTGTAGGACTTCTAAGGTTTTACTGTTGTAAATATCTTTAATTAAAGGGAATATGAGGATTTGACTTGCTTTCCTAATTGACAGGTATCACACATGTGATCTTTAGTGAACTCTAGTTTGGGTATCCCTCTCACTAAGTCTTTTTGGGAGATCTTTCTAAGGTTTTTCATGCTTGAATGGCAAAGCCTTCTATGCCATAACTAAGATTCATCAGCAATCATTTTTAAGCAACATAAAGCAGCACATCTAATATTATTTAAATAATGCATGTAGATATAGTTGAACAATTTTCCCTGCAAAATAGTATTATTATTTAAACTTATAATGTAGTTATTTAACAAAAAATTTATGCTGAAGCCTTTATCAAAAAGCTGACTAATGCTGAGCAGGTTGTGTTTCAATCTATCTACAAGTAAAATATTTTTAATGATGAAATTCTTTAAATTACCAATTATACCTGATCCCACCACTCTTTTGGCGGTGTTATCTCCAAGTGTTTCCATGCCTCCTGCCCTGGCCTCCAATGAAATAAATTAATTTTCATCTCCAGTCATATGTCTTGAACATCCACTATCTAGATACCGCATTCTCTCATGAGGCCTTCTGTGAGAGCACTCCTACAAAATCATTAGTAGTTAGATTTGGGTCCCATCTTATGGAAATAAGAATGTAATTTATGAATTTTATGCTGTAAGTTTTGAACTTTATGTCTCCACCCCCAATGTGTACTATAGTGAATGATGTAAGTGTGAGAGAAATGTCCTAACATGTCATAAGAAAACATCTAACACCATGAAAAGGATTAACTAATCTACTCTAGTTATTGTTCCTCTTCCTAGGTTATAATGATGCATGCTATTATGATGGACTATAAAACTCTTTAAGGGAAGGTTGTTTCTTTATTTTCATTAAAAGCATTTATTTTGATTTGTAAACATTGGTTTGTAGTTTTAAGATTTAAATTTTCAACTTTCAAAGCATGCTCCTCATTATCAATTTTAAATGCAAGAGATTATAATCTTTTGTACATATTTCCTATTTCAACATGTAAACTTTTCAAGAAATCATGCTCATTAGTTAAATCAACATGCTTTGCATTCAACAAGTCAAATTCATCTAATAAAGTAATATGATTGCTATCAAGAGTGGAATGATCTTTCCTTATAATTTCATGCTCTTTTTGAAAAGTTTAAAAATCTGTTTTAAGACTAGCATGCAGTTTCTTGAGCTTCCAATATGAAGAATGAATTTTTTCATAAACTTCAAAAAATTTATCCTAAGTAAGCTCAAATAAATCTTCTTGATTAGAGTGATCAAGATGTTCATCAGTCATTAAACACAGATTTGTTACCTCCTCTTTAGCTTCTGTTTCATAGGTGTCTAATACTGAGTCCGCCCAGAAAGCCTTTTTGATCCGTTTCTTCTCCTTCTTGAACTTAGGCTTTTCTTCACTCTTCTCCTTACTTGGGTGAGCTTTCAGAGTAGGGAAGTCAGACTTTAGATGCGCTGGCTTCCTATATTCAAAACAAAAAACATCAAAAGAGATTTTAGAATTTTTATTATTCTTACCTTTGTTCCAATTATGGTGATGCTTTTGCTATTTCCTTAAGAAGCAATTGAATTGCCTAGTTATTAAATTAATATCATCCTTTTCAGAATCAGTTCTCATTTTTTCTTCTCACCTACATCAAGCTGCCTTTGGTTCACTCCTTGCTCGTAAGCAATAAGTGATCCAAGTAAGTTATCAATTGAATAGGCATTCAGATCTTTTTATTCAGTAATGGCAATAATTTTTGCATCATAAGAAGAAGGTAAAAGTCTCAAAATTTTGTTAACTTTTTTATAGTTTGTGAGTTCTCTTTCTTAGGCATGCAGGGATATAATAATCTGTGTAAACCTAGTATACATTTCAAAAATTGATTCGCTAGGTTTCATGCGAAAAAATTCATAATCTTGCAAAAGAATGTTCAGCCTAGATTTTTTAACTTCATTTATACCTTCATAAGCTATGCATAATCTGTTCCAAATTTCTTTTCCACTAGGACAAGTGGAAACATGTATATAATCTTTAGATTTTAAGGCACATAAAAACTAGTTCAAACATTTAGCATTCAGTAGTGCTAGATCTCTATCATCAAAAGTTAATTTAGAAAAAAGGAATTTCAATTTTCATGCCATCAACAACTTTGAATGTTGAAGAATATCCATCCTTTAAAAGCTTCCACATGCAATAATTAATTGATTGTAAAAAGGTGGACATGCGAGTTTTCCAAAAATCAAAAGGTATGTTATAAAAAAGAGGTCTTGTAATTGAATATTCTTCTATAGAGTTTTTATTTGCAAAGTTAGCCATGGATTTAAATTCAAAAGTTTTCTAAAACTTAATTTTAAGAATCCTGCTCTTATACCACTTGAAAGTTTATTAGGGTTATTAAGCCCTTATGAACTAGACCGAGGCTAACTAAGGGGGGTGAATTCATAGTTTTAAAAATTCTTAAACAAAAAAAAAAAATCTTTTTGAAATCTTTTTGAATATTTTAAAACAAACAAGATCAACCCATGATGTGGAAGCGATTACAAAACAAATTTGAGATTTTAACTATACAATCAACCATAGAAAATTAAAGTGTGGAAATTAAAATGTGAAAAAGTAGTAAAAAAGAACATAAGATTTATAGTGGTTTGGTTAACTTGACCTACGTTCACTCCTTGGAGACACCCTCCACAAGTATTGCACTAAATCTTTAATGACTCTCCTTTTGCTCCCACTCCGAGGTGGAGAAGCCCTTACAAACTCTTTCCACCATCTCGGTGAGGTAAAGAACCTTGAATCCTTTTTCTCCCTCCAAGAGAAGGCAGAGAACCTGGAATCTTTTTACTCCCTCCTAGAGTAGGTAGAGAATCTAATTTAAAGCTGATGATCATCTCCCTAGAGCCACCTTGGAACTAAGGATGAAGCTTGAATAAGATGAATGAATCCTTGCTTGGAGCAACCATTGTGATTCCCCTCACAAACTCCCCCTCCAAAAATTCTCCCTCTCTCCCCCAAAATAACCTTCTCCTTTTCTAAGCCCCCTTAGGTTAGAACTTTAGCAAAAGATATGTTAAAAAATAAATACTTAAGCTAAAATAGAAGAGCTTTAAAAGAGCACTCATTTTTAATTCTGTGCAATTGATCATCTAGGATGATTAGTATATCATCTTGTACGATTAGTTCAAAACACCCCAATCAGCCTGTACAATCAGCCTTGCCTTATATGATATGTTCAACAATTTGCACAGATCATCCTGCATGACTATGAGATCATCCAGGATGATTAGTTCAACATGGGTGGCAATCAACAAATCATCCCATAATAGTCTCAGGATGTCTAGGATATCGACCTAGATGATTAGAGGAAAATCATGATTTTCATCCTAGACGATGGGTATCATCCCAAAAAAATATAATAGATCGTTTAGGATGATAATAATGGATCATCATTTACAATCTGATTTAATAATTAAAACATATTTATTTTCCTAATCATTGAATCAATTTAGGCATGATTATCTTGCATCATCTAGGACAATGTTGATCGTCTAGGATGAATAAACAAAAATTGCATTTTCAAAAACATGCCTAAAATATTATTGGGGCTAAATTTCATACATATAACTGGTCATCCTGATAAAATTGGGATCATCAAGTACAATTAGTTAATTATTTCTTTTTTTTTTGTTAAAACCTACAGAGTGGACTATACGTTAAATAAAAAAGCAATTACAATATCCTTAAGGGGGACCCTCAGCTCTTTAATGCTCTAAAGAGCTACAAAATTAAACAAAAGAAAACCTATAAGCCAATAATCCCCACTAAGCCAAAAAACAAGAATACCTAGTGACATGCTAATTATGCTATAGACAAGCATCCAAAAAAGAAAGATACTAATGGGAACATGAAGTATGATCTTTCTACAAAAAATCTTGACCACATCCATAAGCAAATACACCTGAGAATCAGTAAGGCTTCAAAACAAAAAACTAAAGCACAAAATAACAAAGAAATACAAATGGAAATTGACTAAATTAAAAGCAGAGTAACAAGAAAGGATATTTCCCATATAAAGCTTCTGAACAAAAAATATCGCACAATTGAGAAAGAAATGCTCCCACCTAATACCAAAAATCATGTTAAAAACACCATAGCAATTATCAAAGATATACTCACTACAATGCAAAAAATACAAAAAAAATAAACAGGAACAAGTAGTGGGACAAGCTATGCATGTTAATAAAGAACTCCAACCCAATCCACCACTTAAAACCCAAATAAGGCTACAGTCAATAGAGCTCAGGATAAAATGAAACCACTATTCATCACTTGGGTAATCCAAATGCCACTCCATCCTACCACCAAGCCCAAACATCCATACCCTAAGAAGCTGCTCCGAAATGTAGCAAGATAGGCTCATAGAGAGAGGAGACTCCCACACACTAACAGAAAAAAACTTGGATAGAGAAGCAAAATAACAGATAGAAAATTCGAAGGGGCACAAATGCCACCATCATAAACCACATAAGAGCTCTAGGCCAACACTAACAAGCCACCCAGAAATGGTTCATAAACCAACAACCAAATACAAGATACACAAAGACCAGGAAAATCCCTAGGCACCCCACGTGATAGCCAAAATCCACTCACTAACCTCACAATAGTGGAAACAAAGAATAGAAACATTATAGCCCTAGTCCCCATCATTACTCATATAGATACCCATAATAATATAATATAGCCAAAACCAGGTCTCATAATAGCACTTGGAGGTAGGAGAGGAACAACAAGGAAAACCTTCAATAAGTAAACCGATGTAACCACAGCTCATGCCCATAACCACAAAATTCTTAGCTAAAAAGTATAAAACCATAGAAAAATGCCAAAAGAAATTCATAGACACCAGAACAATAAAAGAAAAGAAATAAAGCATAGCCACTAATAAAAGAAGGGAAACGGTAGGCAACAACCATAAAATGCTCCAGAGAAAATTCAGCCCCCACAAGGCATAGAAGCAAGGCCAGCACAAATAACCTCCAAACAAGGAAGTCGTCTAGGAAGAAAAGCACTACCACATAACCAAAATAATAACAAACTAGCTCCCAATAGCCCCCACTAGAGACCACCCAAAGACCTCCTAAATAGGCCTAATAGAGTTCACCAAATAGCACAAAGAAAAAATCATAGAAGAAGAAAGCCCAGAAAAACCTTGGTACCTCACAAGAATAACACCAGAATAGCCAAACACCAAATGAAAAATAACAACATAGTATTGCCACAGGACCCAACTAAATTGATCCTAGAGAAGCTCTAGAAGAAAACTAGCACCAAAGGCCCAGAACCATCTAGAAACACTAGAAAGAAACTTACCAAGAAGCATAACAGGTTGGCACCCACATCAAAACAAAATATCAAAAGGGAAAAACACAAAGGGGCTAACAACCAGCAAACCAGACAAGAAAAAACACCCAAGCTAAAGCAGAATAACCCCACAAACTCCAAAAAACCAATCAAATTAAAACCTTACATAAGGCGTATCGATTTTATCTAATCTTAAAACCCCTTTTAAAGGGCTAGGTAAATTAGCATCCATAAAATCAGTGAAACAATCCAACTTGCTCCCAAAATTGGTAAGCGAATTAGCACATGTATTACCCTCCCTATAAACATGAGAGAAAGAAAATATTAATAAAGATCATCAATTATTTAACATCCCTAACAAGATAAAAGACTACGGGATTTCAGACCAAATCCTCAACAATATTAACGCATTGAATACTATAAGTAGATTCAACTTCAATCCCAATGTTAGGAATATCAAGAGATATATATAATCTCAGCCCTTAAAGAAAAGCAATAAGGTCAGCAAAGTGCACAGTGCAGTTCTGTAAAGGACCCACAAAAGCCAAAATAATACTCCCTTGACTATCTTTGATGATCACATCAAACCCCAAAATGGGAACTTTAGCAATGCCTCTAACATTCAATTATAACATTTTATAGAAGGTTTAACCTAGTAAACATACCTAGAGATAGTGAGCATCATCCAACCTGAGGCCAAAATCAGTTGGAACAAAGTAATAGTTCTTAAAGCTTTGATTTAAAGAAGATTAACAGAAAAGGCTCAAAACTTTACCTTTCACATTTTTTAGAATCTTATGATAGCTCATACTAACATCATTAAAAAGGGAGTTATTCCTATCCATCCATAAGTACCATAAAATAAGAGAAGGAATGGTGTTTCTAATATGACCATTAGAGTTGACAAACCAAGCATTAAGCAAAGCATTAATAGACAGATTAGCATTAAAGAAGATTAATTTGAAAATAACATTAAAATAAGTCCAAGTTTTAATAGCTAATGGACCTGAACGAAAAACATGATGCATATTCTCAACATGATAATAACATTGACATTTGGACAGTAAGATAAAACCTCTTTTAATTAGGTTATTATTAGTAGGAATGAATCTATATAAAATTCTCTAAATAAAGATAGCAATAGTAGAAGGAATACTTTTATGCCAAAGTATGGAAAAAATATTAGTAACCATATTTTTGGTTCTAAACACATGTCAAGCATCCTTTAATCTAAAAGCCCCATGTTTAAACAAATTGCATAATAAAGGATCCTTGGAATCCATGTTTAGGGGAATGTTCAAAATTTATTGAATAACTGAATTAGTAATCACATTAACAAGTTTATAATAATCTGAATAGTTATCAGTAATGAAAAAATTTACCTTAACCGTAGTAGTAGAAGAAATATTAGTGATGGAATCAATGGATTGATTACCCAACTAATGATCTTGCCAAAAGAAGATGTTCCCACCACCAAGCCCCAAGAGAGGTGAGGTTCCACAATGCATTTAACCTTACAAAGTCTCTGCCAAACTTTAGAATCACCTTTATTAAAGGAGCAAATAGTAGGATGCTTCCCCACACAATACTTGGAGAACATAAACTTAGCCCAAAGGCTCACTTTAGCATGAAAGGTATGCCATAAATTCAAAGAAAAGGCATAGGCTGAATCAATCATACACTTACACCCCATGCGACCCTCATTCAACACACCACAACACTTGTCCCAAGAGGACCATATAATTTTAAAGTTGTTATTAGCCCCTTTCCAAAAAAAATTATGGATAATTTTATCAATTCTATTGCACACCATCTGAGTAGGTAGAAGAGTTTGAAAAGAATTTTGAGTAGTAAACCCATCCGGCCCAGCCAAAGAATCGCCATTCATGCTATAGACAATCTCTTTTAATTCATTAAAAGAGGGGGGTTTAGAATGCAAATCATTATTGTCTTGAGAGATGAGATTGAAGATGATAGTGGGATTCTCAATATATCTATGAGATTTGTTATTTGGATCGGCTAGAATTGGAAATTTAGCAGCTATAAGGTGGAGTGGATGAGGTTTGTCGGGTTAGGTTCGGGATTTGGACAATTAGGGATCAGGCTGATTGGCTGGAGTGTGATTGAGAATAAGCCTACCACCAAAACTCAAAAAATTATAATCCCAGGACAAAAGCTTATTCTGCATTGAAGTAATCAAATCATCAAAAATAAAAGACTTCTTTCTACCATTAAAAAGGGGGATCCCAAGATACTTAATAGGTAAGTGGCCTTGCACAAAACTAGTGAGGGCTTTGATACCCACAATACAAGCATTAGGCACCTTATTGGAAGCAATGAAAGAACATTTTAGATTGTTTAAAGAAATCCCATTAACATTTTTAAAGCTACGAAAGAAGTTCAAAAGTCTATTAATCTTATTAAGAGAAATGTTCCTAAAAATGATAAAATCATTAGCAAAATATAAATGAGAAATAGGAAAACCCCCAAGGTTGTAAAATAGAGGCTAGGCTGGTTCTCAAAGAGGTTGGAAAGGCCTCTAGAAAGATACTCGACCGTAATAATGAAAAGGTCCGGAGACATAGGTTCCCCCTATCTCAAACCATGAGATGATCTAAAAAAACATGAACTTTTGCCGTTAATAATAATAAAAAAATAAGAACCTTCAATATAATTTCTGATAAGATTGATAAAAACCAAATTAAATCCAAATAAGTGTAGAATATTATAAAGAAAGTTCTAATTAATATTATCATAAGCCTTAGAAATATCAAGTTTCAAGATAATATTTCTACCTCTCACCCTGACATCAAGATTATGGCAAAATTCTTAGGCCAATAGGATATTATCAGTGATAGCCTAACCTTTAACAAATCCCATTTGATAGGGAGAGATAATTTTAGGAAGAATATAAGTTAAATGACTCATAAAATTTAGAAATCAACTTAATAAAAAATATGCAAATACTAATATGTCTAAAATAATTCTAATTACTAACATTATTACTCCTAGGAATAAGAACAATAAAAGTAGAAGTAAAAAATTTAGGTATAACATGGCCAGCAAAAAACCCCCAAAATAGCAGGGTAAAGATCATCACTAATAACATACCATGCTTTCTAAAAAAATTAGTAGTAAACCCATCCGGCCCAGCCAAAGAATCGCCATTCATGCAATAAACAATCTCTTTTAATTCATTAAAAGAGGGGGGTTTAGAATGCAAATCATTATCGTCTTGAGAGATGAGATTGAGGATGATAGAGGGATTCTCAATATATCTATGTGTAAAACCCTTATTAATCCATTTTTGAAAATGTTGAGCCGCCAAAATGGCAATCTCCTCAACATCATCAGAAACAAAACCATCCTCATAGTTGATTTTATTAATGGAGTTCTTTGTATGCTTCCTCTTAACCAAAGCATCAAAATACTTGGTGTTGTTATCACCTTCAACTAGATGCTTTGCAACTAGTTTTTGTTTCCAAAAACCTTTCTCCTGAGCTTGCAATTTAAAGAGGCACTCCTTAGCCTCTCTAAGTAAAACAAAATCATCATCAATTAGAGACATCTGACAGTT
>JACXSL010001025.1:0-25000 GCA_019514585.1 Dendrobium officinale
ATTATATCATGTAAATTTTAGTATATTACTTTATTTTTCTTTCAAGACTATTTGATTATAAAAATATAACATTTCATTCATCAATTTGTTCTATATTAATTTTTTATTATTCTGAAAGATGGTGGCATTTTTGAACTACAGTCAGTTAATAAAATGTGTTATTTTAGCATTATACACAACCTCTATGAAATTGGTAAAGTTTTGAGCACTTTGTATTGGCAACTGAAATATGGAGGATTTCTATACAAGTTGACATATGATGCCATTTGCTTAGAAAATTCAATTGCGTGCTACATTTTCATAATTATATGTTTTATGATATGGAGTTTTTGAAATGAAAAAGGAAAATGCCCTGAAAAATTTGTGCTTGGGCTCATGGTAGAAATATTGTGTATTGGAATACTTGTTTTTGCTTTGAATTGGCTTTGTATTGGAATTATGTTCTATTTTGATTTTGCTAGCTATGCATTTATCTTGAACAGGTGGGAGGTTGAAAATTTGGGAGTTGTAAGTGGTATCAATATGGATTTTGCATTCATATACCTAAAACTTAAAGCTACACTATTCTTATAATTTTATTTTAATTTCTTTCAATATTTTGCATTGAATTCTGTAATGGGAAATGGGATTGACCAACTGAGTTATATTCTCACTTCGTTATATCATTTCAGGCAAAGGTAAGGGTTCTATTGAGTAGGTCTAGTTTGATATGAAGCAGAAGGCCAGGTTTAGCATTTATTTATGATTTAGTATCTCATATTGTATTTATATTATTTGTTGAAAGTATTAAAATATGGACTTTTGTAAATGATTATTTCGAGAAGTGAATATGTGGTTTGTGTACATAGAATATTTTTTTTATAGATTATTTATATTTTGTTGGCTCTAGTGTATATGAATTTATTAATGATGACAAATGTAGAAGTATAGGAATTTAGGTTCAAATTCCTCCTTTAGGTCTTAGGGCATTACATGTAGGGTTGTCAATATTTGACACGACCCAAAAACCCGACTCGAACACGACCCAAAAATTTTGGGTTAGGGTCAACTCGAACCCGAAATAGGTCGAGTTCGAGTTCAACATTTCGATTGGTTTCAAAAATTGGGTCGGGTTCGATTTGTCCCTTTCACCAAAAATTGATCAGTTTTTTATCCGAAAATCCGTTTTTGACCCAAAAACACGAGATTGGCCCATTTTGACCCGTTTTTGACCCAAAAAATGAATATTGACCCATTTTTGTCTCAAAAACTAGCAATTTTTTGTTGGCACTGGGTCATTCAGGTCGTTTTGGGTTGATCCGGACTTGAAGCAGGTCAGTTTGGGTCCTGAAAACCGACCCATTTGCAAAAAACGAGTCGGGTTTAGGTCGAAATAAATAGTGTCGGGTCAGTTTCAGGTTCAACCCGAACCCGACCCGTGACCCAAATTTGACACCCCTAGTTACAGGCTCTTTTTTGGATTTGATCAAATAGGATTCATGAATATGTCTAATATAATTAATTCAATAGAAAAGTTACAGACTTTTTTCATGGTTTTGAACATATTGTTTTAATGTTGATCCAATATGATATGATTGTGTCCAAAAACAAAGATCCAACAAATTTGCTTGTGAGTTTGGAACTCAATCGGAACAAAATATGACAATCAACCCAATAAATATGGAAATGGTCGAGTTGTTATAGAACTAGTCTATAATTTTCTACTAATGTAATTTTGTGGCCTCTCGTTAGTTCTAATGAATATATTAGGAAGAATGTTTACCATCACTTTGCTATAATAACTCTTAGGGTCAGGATTTAACTCAACAATCATGGACGATGCTGGTTCTTTCCATCCATTCCAAATGGCTCGATGCAATTTTTTTCATTTGAATCTTAATAGTTATTATAAGCCTCTCTTAAATGTTAGGGCAATATGAGCATATAAGAGGATATTTTTTTCTCCTTCAAGAGAGAAGAGGCAATATTAGATTTTATTCTACCAAAATAAGAAAAGATTTCTCATATTGGGCAGAATTTCTAGGAAACTCTTAGTTTATTGACTTAACATTTAATCAGGCATTGCCCAAGTCAAGAAGCGTGCACATTTTTGATCTTACAATTCGAACCCAGTAGTCTATGCCTTCTGGTTGCCCAAGATCTAATTTTTAATATATATTTAACTTATTTGATAGCTTATGCCTCACGGATACGGTATTTTCATAAAATATTAGAAATAGTCTTTACAGTGAGAAATTATTTTATGCGGACACCGGATGGTCCGGAAATTAATCAGAATATGCCACGTCATCCGGTATACAGTGATACCTAGCTAGCACGGGTACTGAGCAAAAAAATGACATAACATGTTCTGATTGGTCGATCTCCAGACATCATGTGGGTCTGCACAAAATAATTTTTCAAAAGGACACACTCACATTTCTATGCCAAAGTCAAAATCTGAAAAAAAAAAAAAAAAAAAAAAAATTCTGTAGTTGCTTGTTGGCTATTGCTTTTGGGTTTGTCTTGATCTCGATTCATCTGAACGTTTAAAAAACGTACGGCAAATTGCCTTTTTTGAGATTTTAAAATATAAATGAATAACATTGATCAGTTTTAATATTTTTTCATTTAGGACATTTCTGACCGAGCCATACTTGCCCATTTCCAGCTCTAATGAGCGTAAGTTTAATATAACTCTTATTATATTTTGAATTGAAAAATAGATTTATTTTATTGGAGATGTCTTTAAGAATAAATTCAAATATTTTAAAATTTATTGTGATAAAATTCTAATAAGTCTTATCATAAAGATTTTACGTTGAATTTACGTAAATGCAATATAAAAATCGTTGGAAAATAAAAATAAAAGCATTATTTGTACATACAAAAATTTAAATTCTATAAAAAAACATTATCTGACAAAATAGAGACATAAGTGCTTATAGTTAATTATCTGATAATAAATTTCATTGCTTATTCCATTGAAAATAAAAAAAAAAAAGAATAAAAAACACGTAGACGTAGACGGATTAAGTATTTTGGCATAATTTTCTTAAGAATATTATATAGATCATTTATAGGGAATTCCTTACAGAATTTACGTCCAAGGAAGAATTCAAAGCTGAAGTTTTTTTTCCTCACTGGCAACTCTTAGTTAATAAATATAATTCCTTGCACAAAAAACGCCTATATAAACCCATCACCCTTCCATAGAATGGCAGTAACAAATTGGGTTTTGCCTCCTTAAACTCAAAATTAATCGCGATTATGGATCGGCAATTATTCCCTTTGCTATCTTCATTTCTTCTCCTAATGCTTGCAACGAAGGCTCTCAGAAGCCATGCGGAGACCACAGAGCTCAACCAAAGAGTATGATTGCAATATTCATTTCACAATATTTATTATTTCTTTTATTTACCACAATTGCATGCAATTTTTTAATGTGAACAATCTATAGCCATACATCGTGTACATGGGAGAAAAGCTAAGCGAATTAGTTGGCCTGCCACCAATAGCTCACTCAGAACTGCTCCAGAAAGCAACTGGATTAAGGTGATCAGCTGAAACAAGTCCCCAATTTTATCTTTTTCTAGATTTTCTGGTTCCGATTTAATGTTTTTATTTTGTTAATTATTTTTTCCTTATATATAAATGCATCAAAACTAATGTTGAATGCAGCAAAGAGGAAGCGGCGAAGCGTCTGATATATAGTTACACCAAGAGTTTTAATGGCTTCGCTGCTATGTTGTCTGATGAAGAAGCAAGGAAATTATCTGGTAATATAAATCTGCACATAAATCAAAAGATGACTAGCTAGAATTGAAGTCATAAATTCAATGCTATTAATACATAATATTTGGCTTGGAAAATATCAATTTTTGAAATTTGCTGTGTTGTATAAACTCAGGCATGGAAGAATTGGTTTCTGTGTTCCCAAGCAAGCAAAGGCAACTTCACACCACAAGATCATGGAACTTCATGGGTTTTCCATCGAGCGCTCCACGTGGGCCCTTTGAGTCAGATGTTATCGTTGGCATGATCGACACAGGGATCTGGCCTGAATCAGAGAGCTTCAATGATGCCGGCTTTGGCCCACCACCAAGCAAGTGGAAGGGCATATGTCAATCAAATCACAACTTCACATGCAATAAGTAATTGAAGCTCCTCCTCATCTTATACTTATAAAAACTAGTTGTGTTATAGGTATATGAAATTACTAATACTTTAATAATTAATTACCAATGAACAGTAAGATTATTGGAGCTCGATACTATCATCTTCAAAGCAACATAAGTGAAAAGGACATACCCTCACCTCGTGATAGTGAAGGACATGGAACTCACACATCCTCTATTGCCGCCGGCCGACTTGTCACAAATGCAAGCCTTGCAGGTATTGCAGATGGAACTGCCCGCGGAGGCGTTCCTTCTGCGAGAATCGCAGTGTACAAAGTTTGTTGGAGTGATGGATGCTCTGATGTCGATCTACTTGCTGCCTTCGAAGATGCCATTGCAGATGGTGTTGACATAATCTCTCTTTCCATTGGTGGTGGTGGCGCCATCAACTATTTTGATGACTCCATAGCTATAGGATCTTTCCATGCAACGAAGAAAAACATTCTAACATCGAGCTCAGCGGGAAACTCCGGTCCTGATATTTCTAGCGTTGAGAACTATGCGCCATGGCTACTCACAGTGGCAGCAAGCACCATTGATCGCAAGATCGTCGCCCAAGCTAAACTTGGTAATGGAGAAGAATTTCAGGTGATTAATTAATTATCGTTCAATATGTACAATAATCATTTCAAAAGTGGAGGATCCTGATTAAGTAATTCTTATGTTTTTAATATTATTGGTTATAAGGGGATGGCAATTAATACCAATGGCTTGAATGGTGAGATGTATCCTTTGATATTTGGCGGAAATGCACCCAATATTTCTGCAGGTGCTGACTCATCCGTCTCAAGGTGAACTAGCTTTTAAATTTTTTGGTTATTTTTTGAATTTTAGGTTTCGTTTGGGACAGCTTTCTTATTACTTATGAAAACAATTTTTAGTACATAATTTTAAATTTTTTGTATCATAAAGCTGTTTTATAATCAGTAAAAAAGCTGTCCCAAACGAAACCTTAAAGTCAAAATTATCAACATCAGCTTCATTAAGTACATTCGTGCAGTTTTTGCGGAGAAGGGACGCTAGACAAGAAATTGGTGAAGGGAAAAGTTGTTTTATGTAGCGGCTTAAGCGATGGCTCGGGTCCGCTTCTTGCAGGAGCCGTTGGAGCAATTATGCAAACAAATGGAGCCAATGACGTCTCTTTTGGGTTCTCCCTTCCTGTCTCTGTACTGCAATCAAACAATAGTGAAGAAGTTCAACATTACGCAAACAAAACTAGGTTACTACGCTCAGTTAATTAATATATAAAGCACTTTATTAGGATGTTTATTAATTTCTTAATTAACTTTCATAACGAATGCATATGTTGCACTACTGATTATCTTTTTTTCTAATTATCTATCTGATAGCAATCCTACTGCAAGTATTTCTAAGAGTCAGGGCGTGTTCGATGCAGCAGCCCCATATGTTGTTTCATTCTCCTCACGTGGGCCAAATCCTATTACCCCCAATATATTGAAGGTAATTAAATAAATAAATAAATTGATATTTTGACCAAAATTTATTTTGTGTAAATATTACAATAATGTGTTGCGTATATAATGTAGCCGGACCTAACAGCACCAGGGGTTGATATTTTAGCGGCATGGTCTCCGCTTAGTAATCCTAAGGTACCATATAACATTATATCAGGCACATCCATGTCTTGCCCTCATACAACAGGTGTCGCCGCTTATGTCAAATCATTTAATCCTACTTGGTCTTCAGCTGCCATAAAGTCTGCTCTTATTACCACTGGTAAGCAATCATTGGTAAATGCCTAAAAGACATGCAAACTCAACTTATAGTTTTTCTTTATTCAATCTTAATAAATTAACTTAAATTTTAATTTCAATTCTTGTAGTCTATGTGATGAGCTCAACTAAGAATGCAGAGGCAGAATTTGCTTATGGAGCTGGTCACATAAACCCACTCGGAGCTTTGCGTCCTGGTCTTATCTATGATGCCCAAGAGGTAGACTACATCAAAATGCTATGTGGTGAAGGCTACAGCACTAAAAATCTAAGACTTGTCACTGGAGATCAGAACAGTTGCACTTCTACCAATAATGGAACGGTTTTTGATCTCAACTATCCCACCTTCGCTTTGCAAGCCCAACATGGAAATACCTTTTCAACTTCCTTCCAAAGAACAGTCACTAATGTGGGACTGTCAAATTCCACTTACAAGGCGATCGTGAATGCTCCTTCTAGTCTCAAGATTAATGTTGAACCAAATGTCTTATCTTTTGAAGCTCTTTTGGAGAAGAAATCATTTTCAGTCAAAATTGAAGGGGATGCTCCAACGACCACTATCTCAGCTGTTTTGATTTGGAGTGATGGTACTTATAATGTTAGAAGTCCAATTGTTGTTTATACCATCTAAAAAAGCAGTTCTCATCCACGATGAGTAACTTCCATTAATGATTGTATGCTTTTTAAACACAATGTATTTGCTTTGCTTAGTAATTATGTCAATGTTCCTATCAATGATGTAATGCATTCTATGCTGGAAAATTTGTTTTCTTAATTATTCTCTTAGTTTTTGTTTTTCAATTCCATAATTGCTATCATATTTTTACATGTTTTATTTCCATTTATTCAAGAACTTATGATAAAAATTTCTATGAATATCCTAGAGCTCATGTCATGTAGCATGGCTTTATAGTGAAAGCAAGAAATAAGGGCATTCTCATTGCTCAAGAAGTCCTCAAGGAATTCAAGGATATGCTAAAGAAGTCCTCAAGGAATTCAAGATAGATGACTCTAGTTTCTATTGGAATATTTATGTTGTCCAAAATTTAATTTATGAATGTGAAAAACTGGATCCAACTCATTACGAAGTTCTTGTTGGAAGCTTATGCTACTTAATTTATAAAAGACTATATGTTATGTTATGTTGTTGGAATCGGTAGTCTTGACATGGAAGATTCAATAATAACATATTTTAGAACTATGAAGGGAATATTTGATACATCAAAGGAACAACTAATTATAGGTTTGTTTATTCTTCTTCTAAAAAAAGTTTAATTAAGAAAATTACTTATGAACTAAATAAAACTTAAGGTAATCATTTAATTATGTATTGGTCATAATTATTAAATATGATGAAAATTAGTTTTATGGATTATAAACATAATTAAACTTTACAATTCTCAATATTTGCTCAAGAGTTTGATGAGAAATACAAAAAATTTGGAGAATCACATTATCTTAATTACTTTTCCCATAAAATTTTAAAATATGTTGGATTAAATTTTTTTTAAGAATTATTTAATCATCTATTTTTAGATTAATTTTATTACGAATAACGATATAGTGTGATCTATCATTAGTCTATCGAATACTAAAAAAAATATTTAACAATTAATTTTTTGACTAGGAGACTTTTCTAGATGGTGGGGAGTGTTGACAAATAGGTTTGAATAGAGCAGTTTAATGAGTAAGCTAGATAGCATTGAAGGATTTTATAAGTTCTCTTACATGTATATTGAAAATAGGTGGACCTTTTAGCAACATGGTCCCCACTTAGTATATTAGAGTACTATATAACAATATATCAATCACGGCTATGAATTTCCCTCATACAACAGAGGATATCATTGATGTTAAATCAATTAGGTTTCATTTTGGAAAACATTTTTGCCTCTTTCTATAGCAACTTTAAGTCTTGATCTAATCTAAAATATTGCTTTAGAATGCAACCAGAAAACTATTACAAATGAAACTTTAATCTAACTTGCTGATCTTTAACTGTCATAAAGTATGTTCTCATTTGTGATGATAATAATAACTATATGTTTTGCAGTCATCCATACTTGCCTCATAAATGCAAATTCAACTTAATGTTTTTCTTCATTCTATCTTAAGAAATAAAATTTAAATCATTGCAATCTATGTAATGAGCTTCACTAAGAACGAAAAGGTACAATTACTTATGGTGTTGGTGATATAAATTTTTTCTCTCTCCTCGGCTCCTCCCCTTTCTTGCTTCTTCTCGAGCAAGCCTGGAAATTGAATGGTATTAGCCAAATAGACTTAAATATTTTAATATTTAAAAACCATTATGCTGGCCTAGCACTGTTTTTTTTCAATAAGTGGAATTCTATACCTTTTAAAGATGTTAGCATTCTGAAATATTTTTTACCTATACATTTTTTAGGCTTTTAGCCTTCTAAAATTTTTTATATACATGTACCTAGTAAGGTATATATCTTCTGAGATTTTTTGATAATCATGTATCTTATGATGCTTATGTCTCTATAGTTTTAAGCAAACATATACCATTTGAGATTGTCTCCTTCATAGGTATTACATATTCGTATTTCTTCTAAGGCCTTTATATATATTTAAAAATTTTAACATAATATTAAACCTTTTGAGGATTTTACTTTCTAAGTTTTCTTATTTAGTGGTGACCCTGTCAATCACTTGCTCTCATAGAATCTTTCTAATGAGGACCTTATCCACTACTAGCTTTTCATCGAAGCTATCTCATGGGTTTTTTTTCTTGGGGTTATGAGTAGTTTCTGTCTACCACTTACTCTCATGGAGTCTTTCTAATGAGGACATTATCCATTACTTGCTTCCCTTTGTAGCTACCTCATGGGCATACCTTTCTAGATTTATGAGTGGAGACCCTATTTGTCACATGCCCTCATTTGGCCTTTCCAATGAGGATCATGCCCGCTATTAGCTTCAAACCTGTGATATACTAGAAATAATTCTAAATAATTAGATGATATATTCTAAATACAATTTAATAACATATATCTAAAAGTCATTATATTTTTAATACATTCATCTTAAAATAAATTATTAAATTTATTTTGATGAAAATTTTGATTAAAAGATTTTTATGCAATTTTTTTACGGTTAAAATTTATATCAAGATCAGGACTAGAAAAAAAACTATGCAAATGTGATGCATAGGAAAATTAAAATGAGTGATTAAAAGTTTCCAAAATTGCTTCATAATTAATACTTTTCTTGTTTTTTTAATCCACCATTAACACAAAATTAACATCACCAAATTAGATTAATGAAAAATTATTATGAAACTTGGACTAAGACTCGTATAAATTAATTTAAAAAAAAAATAAAATATTAAAAATTCTTTTAAATATAAAATAATCAAAAAATACTGTTAAGAACTTAATATAACTTTTTTGTTAAGTTCTGATTAATTAAAGCTAGTTATGTAATTCTCTATTGGCTAAATCTATAGTTTGCACAAATAATAGTTTTTTATTAGTTCAGAATATGAGGAAATAAATCACATACATGTGCGTGGTTTGAGATGTAGAAAGCCTCGAATGAGCTCCTACTAATTATGGATGCTGCGGCTTCTGTAGATTGCGCTTGCCGCTAGTGCTAATTTTGTAAAATGATTGTTGGGCTTTTTGGCAGAGCCATATATGGATTGAGCCTTTTTATTATATAGGGAGACAGCGGAGAAGATGGGCTGCTATAGAGCAAAGTTCTATATGGGGTCTTGGTTGGGTACCTATTGGGTACCCACGTTTTAGTCAGACGGGCTTCGCCCACTCACGCCCATCCATGGTGACTTTCGGGATGCCGTACCCACCTATACCCTACCACTTTCCATGCTTTGTTGAATGCAGTCTGCCACGGACTGATTGCCTTGAGGCTTGTTGCCCTTTGCTCTAATTGCAAACTTTCAAGCCGCATATCAGAATTTATCATAGTCGCAGCGTGGTTAAGTGTTGCATACTAAGCAGTGAGGATTGCAGTAATATAAGATATATGGTGATTAGTAATATAAATCGAATTATCCTCCGATGTTGAGTACTCACTCATACTCACCCACAATGCCATGGGCGTACTCATACACATATGGGTGGGTACAGGGTGGGTGTGGGTACCCAATGCAGGGCTCTACTGTAGAGGGTTTAGGGATGAAGTTGATTGAGAGATAAATATTGCTGGACTTTTGAGGAGGAACGACGGACACGTGAGGTCTGGCGAGGTGTGCGAATGAAACTTGATTGAGCAGGTCAAAAACATTCAAATTGACTATTGATGTGATAGTTGCAATCGAATGAAATTGTGAGATGTGTGACTGAGCGAAGATCGTGATCATGGTCAAAGATGAGATCAAGTGAAGATTGCGAGCTAGACAAGACACTCGATCAAGAGAATATCATAATCGTGATGAGACGTGATCGAGCAAGGAACAAGACCGTGGGGAGATTCACAATCGAGGTAAGATAATGATTGTTTAGAGAGTGCGATCTAGCGACAAACGCAAGGACGATGAGATGCGATCAACCAAATATCGTAAGCAAGACAGCTAATTCTTGAATTCGTCATTGGAAATTTAATATGAGATGACCTCTCCAAAAGTCAATTTCTGTCACATGAATTTAATAAAACGACGCCTCAAAAAAACTGAACATCTACAAATCAACGATAAAATTAATCTCAATGCATATCATATTCAACTACCACCTCAATTGTATATGTAGGATAATATAAGAAATTTATTCTGAATAGATCTTGAACAAACCATAACCATACACTCTATCTAATGTGATCTATTATGGCATTAGGGCAAAATGTAAGATCTTCTAGAATCTAAAGAAAAATATGATGAGGATGATTGCATATTCTTAGTTGCTTGGATGAGATTTGATCAAGCTATTAGCTCATGGAAGCTCTTATTGGTATGGGCCAAGTGATGGGATTCGGGGTTATTAAGTGATGAGATTCGGGGTTATTAGCTCATGCTATTGATGCATGTAGATTGAGTTGTTATAGATGTTGACAATGCCATCGTTGACCTTCGACCAATAATTTAGCTACCAAATGTTTTGTAAAATAATTCACATAAAAATTTCGTCGTTAGTGATTATTTTCAGACAATTAATTTTCCAGAAGAGCAAATAAAAAACATTTCGGCATTGATAATAAAAAAATTCAGTTGTTTTTTTAGTGTTTTTTATTCAATGTTATTAGCAATTTATCTAACGGCTTCTTATTTTCATCATTTTTTTTATCAATTTATTTTTCATTACCACAACAACAACATCAAACCATCGTCCATGCACTACATGGGGTCGATGACATGAATCCTTTTTCTCCAAAAAAAAAAAAAAATCTTTATTATATATATGATTTTTAGGTAATTTGTCCATTTCCATCTTTTTTTTTGTCTTTATTATAAGGGTTTTTAGTTCCCCCTCCCAAAAAAAAGTTTTAAAATACGATGATCTTTAAGAAATTGCCCTTGGAAGCCCCTGCAAAAGCGTTTCCCCTTGACCCTGCAACCTGATAGGGCAAGTCGAACCCCACCAGGGGGCGTTGCCCCCTTGGACCCCTTACATATCTATGAAGCGTACGACGATTAATGATATGAACAAATATCAGTCGAGCCAAATTCAAGGCAACTTCAAAATACATTTTGTAGAAATTGAATGATTGATCATTTTTAGTGACCATTCTCTTTTTGTCTCTATTTTTTGGTCGCTATTGACCCATTTTCTTGTAATGAATGGTTGAGCCAAATTCGAGGCAACACAAACAGTTACTTATAAGTTTGCCCCCCCTGAAAATTAAGGCTTGGTCCGCCCCTGACATTTCTTAACATAAGTCAAATCTAATACCTCTACTTTCCTAATCGGGTCGTTGGAAGGCCGCTATTTTATGTGACTAAGCCATCTAAGGAGAATCTCCATAATCTTATCTTCCACTAGAGCTACTCCAACATTTTCACGTATATGCTCATTTTGTATCCTAAGGTTGCTGTTTTATTGTTACTTTTCATTACATAACAATAAAATATTTTAGTTAAAAACTTTTTTAACAGTTTCGAAAATGCTCAGTGTTGCAGTATATATATAAAATAAAGATAAATTTTAATTAAAAAAAATAGCCTAATTATTACTATCCATTTGATAATTATTTTGATATGCTAAAGCTTGTCAGCATTCATAACGTTTTCTTTATCACCAATTAGTAATAAAATATTTCTTATAACACTTAACAATTATTATATCATTAAACTTCTTTATTTGTGATAATAAATAATTTGGATGCTAAATTTTCGGTCTTGTTATCACAATGGAGAATATTATTTGTGTTCTTAAGACTAAGGTTTCGTTTGGGATAACCTTTTATCCCTATTTTTTATTGATGTTGAGAAATTTTGTGCTAGAAAGTTGCTTTAGAAACAACAAAAAACTATCACAAACGAAATCTAAGGCTTCACCGCTTTCTTATTGTTTTCTAAGGGTTTTTTTTTTTTTTTTTGGAAAAAATTGGGGCAAAGCCCATATATTGAAACAAGAGAGGTTACAAATTACAAAAATGAAGTAATAAAATACATGTAAAACCCCTATACCCCCAAGAACAAAAAGGAAGTATCAAAAAAGATTGGACTCAGGAAAAAGGTCTACACTTAAATATATCATTTACATAACAGGGATAGCACTCGAAAGAACCCACATAAGCCTCACGATCCACAACCACTAGTAAGGGACACCGGTTGTTGCGAGGCCAAAGCTAGGAACCATCACAGTGTCCCAAAAGAAAACCTGTAAGCATCAATAAACCTTCCCTGGTTACCAGAGGACCCTCCAAGGGAAAGTAGGTGTAGACCTTGTCTCATCATAGTCCTCAACCTCCAAAAAAACTGCCACCACAAAACAGGTAACAGAGCAGCAACAGCAAAGCAACCAAGCAACAACAAAGCAACCAGAAATTCCAAAAATTTGCCACCAAAAGCAAAAGATCTCCAGAAATGTCTACACCAAGAGACATAGAACCATAGAAGGTGAACCTGAAACAAAACCTCAGCACAGGAAGGGAAACCAAGCCCAGATAAAAGCAGCCAGAGAAAGCAATTGCACCAAAATCTCCTTAAACCGATCCACCAATTTGACATAAACATTCCAGTTACGGATTTTTGCACGAATGGAAGAAGTAATAGCCGCTTTGACATAATTCGGGTTGTTCCACGAATTAGAGAATTTCCTCAAATTATGTTCTCTCCAGATGAAATAAACAGCCGCAGAAATGGCTAAAAAGCAAAAAATTTTCTCCAAAACATTGTAATTGGGATTGCTATAAAAAAGTCATAAACCTAGTATAAATTCGGTCTCAAGTAAAAGCAGTTAAGCACCGGGATCATGGAGGAGATAACAGAATATGAGAAATCACAGTTAAAGAATATATGGGAATGAGACTCATTATGAGCTAAACAAAACCCACATAAGGGGGAGATCGGGATCCCCCTAAAAATAAGCATAACCGAACATTTAAGCTTCCCTTGAATAACCATCCAAGAATAACAAGCATACCGAATAGCATTACCCTTATGCCAAATGAACTTAAACCAACCCTCATCATCCAGATTTTCAAAGAATTGAGAAGTAAATATCTTAAAAGAAGGTTTAGAGCAACCAGCCTAGTCCATAACAGGTACCTCCTCAATAGGAATGCTAAGAATTTTGTCTTTAATATCAAGCGGCCAGTGAACTGGAATAGACCAGTTACCATTTGAAATAAAATCCTTGACAACACAGCTGGCAAGAGAATTGTTGTAAAAAGATTTTGCCAAAGAATCACCATAATACCAAGGATCCCAAAGTAGTGAGAAGGTGCATGAGGGGGCTACTTTAAAGAAAAAAATTCTTTAACCAGATTAGCCGTGTTACAAACCAACTTCCAAAATTTGGAAGCCGTCGATGGAGGAGGCTTCCAAGGTTAGTCATATTTAACTTTAAACCACTTTCCAAAAATGGATTGAGCATTAAACATTTGTCAAATGAAAGAGCATGCAACTCCATGATACAAAGAGTCAAAAGAGGGAATGCCCAGACCCCCTTTATCCTTAGGCTTAGTGACAGCTTTTCAGGAAATGATATGCATTTTCTTATCTTTAATGTTTCCAAAAAACAGGATTTCAGAGCATAAATTGGAAATAACTTTGCGGCAAGATTTTGGTAAAATAGCTCCCCTAATCCAATAAGCAATCGTATTGGCAATAGTAAATTTTAAAAATTGGACCCTACCTGTAAAAGAAAGAAATTTAACTTTCCAACCCTCAAGTAGAGCAGAAATTTTGCTCAGTAGGGGTTGGAAGTGAGTGAAATTAAGCCTATTGTAGGTAATACGTAGCCCCAAATAGGTAAGAGAGCTCTCAATGGAGGAAATGTCCAAAATAGAAGCAAAGATAGCAGCATTTTCCACATTCTTAGAAAAAAGGATAGAGCTTTTCCTCGGATTGATGTGAAGGCCATAAGCTTCAGAGAAAAGTTGCAAAGTATTCTTTAGGCAAACCAAATTATTCTGGGAAGCAACCCCAAAAACCAAAAAGTCATCAGCATACATGAGATGCTTAATACAAAAGGATCTTTGATTCAGCCCCACAAAAGAAGGTTGATTATCTAAATGAAGGCATTGTGATAACCCATCAATTGCAATACAGAAGAGCAAGGGGGAAAGAGGGCATCCCTGACGCAGCGCAGATGTAGAATTAAAGAACCCTTCGAAAGAGCCATTAAGACAGATGGAAAAGTTACATCACTAATACAACCTTTGATCCATTTAATAAAATTGTCTGGGAAGCCTTTAAGTCTTAATCTGTTGAGTAGAAAATTCCTAGAGACCGAATCAAAGGTTTTCTAAGGCTTGGTTTGGGACAACTTTCTACTGCTTCTTAAAGCAACTTTCTATCATAAATTTTTGTGCTAGAAAGTTGCTTTAATTTTTGTGCTAGAAACTTGCTTTAAGAAGTAGTAAGAAAGCCATCTTAAACGAAGCCTAAAGCTAGATTTTAATAGAAAAATTATATGAATTAGAAATTTTTTTTACTAGAAAGCATAAAGCTGTCTTGAACGAAGCCTAAGGTTTCATTTTGGATAACTTTTAGCCACTGCTTTTTGGCTGGTTTCATGAGATTTTTGTTAGGACTGTAAACAAATCGAGCTGAGTCAAGCATGTGCGTGTTCATGTTTGAGTTCGTTTATTATCATCTTGTTCAAGTTTAGTTCAAGCTTGATTCGAGCTTTTGTGTTTATATTTAAGCTTGGTTCGTTTAAATTAATGGTTGTTGCTGTTCAGTTCATTATTGACCTTTAAGCAAACTAGCTTTATCAAGCTATAAACGAACTCTACTTCTTGATGTACATTAATTTAACGAATAAGCCTTGTCGAGCTTTCTAACAAATAATTACATCGAGCCTATTCGTTATTATATCTAAGCAAAGTTTTTTAAACTATCAAACAAGCTCATTCACGAACATATCTAATGATTGTTTTTGAGCTACCAAATGAGCTTATCCATGAACAAACGATCTATGCTTTATCTAACATTTGTTCAAAGAGTGAGTTGTTCGCGATTTTAGGCAGATGCAGAAAATAAAAATAAATTATTAAACAATTTTACACATGATCATTTAAAATAAACTATTAAATTTAACAATATATATTTTTTTAAACTCAAATATAGTTTGAATCGAGCTTCTTAGTCGAACTCTAATCAAGCTTCTTAATAAGCTTGTTCTCTAGCATTAACGATACTGTTCATGAACATAAACGAACTAAACATCAAGATGTTAGAGCTCGTTTATTTATCTATCGAGTACTTATAAAAAATGTTCGAACTTATTCATTTACCTTATCAAACGAACATTAATGAGCTCTTATCGAACTGAGCCAAGCTTATCAAACGTTTTGTGCTAGAAAATTGTTGTATAAAGCAATAAAAAAAGTTTTCCCAAACAAAATATAAAGGGCTATTTGGGACAGCTTTCCCTATGTTTGCTTTTCATATAGTAACTATAATTTAGTTTGACTATGAAAGTTACTTTTTAGAAAATGCTCTAAATATTATAAATGTGTTATTATTTTTAATAGAACAAATCTAAAAAACATCTTCCATTCATAAAAATTTTAAAAAAACAACTGCATAATAATAATCATAAATTAATCAAATAAGATTATAATAATAATAAAATATTAATCAAATAAGATTGTACTTGCACAATTAAAAATAAAATAGCCAAAATATTATCTCAAAATGACCCTTAATTTTAATAATAACTTACGCGCACGATTTGATCTCAACCCCATCAACACATTGGATAACTCAAAGCAAAACCCAGCTTTCAAAAGCTGTACGCATCAGCAAAAATAGCAAGCAAGATAAATAATTAATATAACATCAACAGACTTCGTTCGCAATTTGATTCCATAGGGCATTATTGATATTTTGTAATTTGGCGAGAAATGAATAATTGGACTATTTTTCAGCTGCTTTTTTTTGGAATTGATCAAGTAGGACTCATGAATTGTCCTAATAGAATGAATTCAATAGAAAAGTTAGAGGCTTTTTTTAATTCACATTTCTATGCCAAAGTAAAAATCTGAAAAAAAAAAAAAAAAAACATAAAAATTCTGTAGTTGCATGTTGGCTATTGCTTTTGTGTTTGTCTTGATCTCGATTCATCTAAACGTTTAAAAAACGTACGGCAAATCTCTTTTTTTTGAGATTTTAAAATATAAATGAATAAAATTGATCAGTTTTAAGGTTTGTACTCCCTCCATTTCAACCCCTGTGAATGCTGGTTTAGTTCATAGTTCGTTTGTGGATGTGTCAGTTAATTTAATTGAACCTCAAGCCTTTATATGTCATGTGGGGGACAATTCTGGGTTGGATCTACGAGTGCATCTTGATTGGCTTCATGGATTGTTTGATTATGATTCAGGTTCCTCTTTAGAGACTGTTGGGGATGATGATCTAGGGAATTCTTTTGCTCTGCTGCGGGACACTCCGGTTGTTTCTGTTGCTTCTCGTGGAAGGGCTCGTGGAAGGGGCAGACGTACAGACGTGGAAGATGATGTTTGTGGGTGGTGCTAGGTTTGCCTTCTACTGGCTACTTCATGGTGACCTTTTGGTTGACAGTTCCTGTTACTTTGTGCTTGTTTTTTGGTGCTCTCCGATTTTTATTTTCTATTGGCCGGGCAATGATGTGGCTGGGGCTCGTTTCTCCATTGGCATGGTTCATGGCAACCTTTGGTGGAGATCCTTTGCTCGGTTGGGTTGGCTGCTTCGCGTTGTCTCTTCACCAAATTAGACGGTCTGAGTTTGGCTTTTGGGAAGCTAGTAGTCTCGGCCAAATACTGAGCCCTCGGGATTGGATTTCCCATATGTTTTCTTTTGCTTCCTGGGGTGTTTTATTTCTTTGCTCATGTACTCTTTTTTGGTACTAATATATGATTTTTTGTTATAAAAAAAAATTGATTAGTTTTAATATTTTTTCATTTAGGACATTTCTGACCGAGCCATAATTGTCCATTTGCAGCTCTAATGAGCGTAAGTTTAATACCACTCTTATTATATTTTGACGTGAAAAATAGATTTTCGTTTGGAGATATCTTTAAGAATAAATTCAAATATTTAAAAATTTATTGTGATAAAATTCTAATAAGTCTTATCATAAAGATTTTAAAAAGTATTTTTAGGAAAATAAAAATAAAAGCAGTATTTGTACATACTAAAATTAAAATTCTATCAGAAAACATTATCTGACAAAATAGAAGTTTTTTACCGGATAACTTTCTTGCTTCTTCATCAGACCTAGTTAATTATCTGATAATAAATTTCAATGCGTTTTCCATTCAAAACTCCAAAAAAAAAAAAAAAACACGTAGACGTACGGATTAAGTATTTTGGCATAATTTTCTTAAGAATATTATATAGATCATTTATAGGGAATTCTTTACAGAATTTACGTCCAAGGAAGAATTCAAAGCTGAAGTTGTTTCTCCTCACTGGCAACTCTTAGTTAATAAATATATATAATTCCGTGCACAAAAAACGCCTATATAAACCCATCACCCTTCCATAGAATGGCAGTAACAAATTGGGTTTTGCCTCCTTAAACTCAAAATTAATCGCGATTATGGATCGGCAATTATTCCCTTTGCTATCTTCATTTCTTCTCCTAATGCTTGCAACGAAGGCTCTCAGAGGCCATGCGGAGACCACCGAGCTCAACCAAAGAGTATGATTGCAATATTCATTTCACAATATTTATTATTTCTTTTATTTACCACAATTGCATGCAATTTTTTAATGTGAACAATCTATAGCCATACATCGTGTACATGGGAGAAAAGCCAAGCGAATTAGTTGCCCTGCCACCATTAGCTCACTCAGAACTGCTCCAGAAAGCAACTGGATTAAGGTGATCTGCCCAAACAAGTCCTATCTTTTTTCTCGATTTTCTGGTTCCGATTTTTTTTTTTTATAAATATCAAGTTAATTATTTTTTTGCTTATATATAAATGCATATTTTCCATTCAAAAATAATGCTGAATGCAGCAACGAGGAAGCGACGAAGCGTCTGATATATAGTTACACCAAGAGTTTTAATGGCTTCGCCGCTATGCTGTCCGATGAAGAAGCAAGGAAGTTATCTGGTAATATAAATATGCACATAAATTAAAAGAAAACTAGCTAGAATTGCAATCATAAATTCAATGCTATTAATGCATAATATTTGGCTTGAAAAATATCAATTTTTCAAATTTGCTGTGTTGTATAAACTCAGGCATGGAAGAATTGGTTTCTGTGTTCCCAAGCAAGCAAAGGCAACTTCACACCACAAGATCATGGAACTTCATGGGTTTTCCATCAAGCGCTCCACGTCGGCCCTTTGAGTCAGATGTTATCGTCGGCATGATCGACACAGGGATCTGGCCTGAGTCAGAGAGCTTCAATGATGCTGGCTTTGGCCCCCCGCCAAGCAAGTGGAAGGGCATATGTCAATCAAATCACAACTTCACATGCAATAAGTAATTGAAGCTCCTCATCATCTTATACTTATAAAAACTAGTTATTCTATAATTATATGAAAATACTAATACTTTAATAATTAATTACCAACGAACAGTAAGATTATTGGAGCTCGATACTATCATCTTCAAAGAAACTTAAGTGAAATGGACATACCCTCGCCACGTGATAGTGAAGGACATGGAACTCACACATCCTCTACTGCTGCTGGCCGACTTGTCACAAATGCAAGCCTTGCAGGTATTGCAGATGGAACTGCCCGCGGAGGCGTTCCTTCTGCGAGAATCGCAGTTTACAAAGTTTGTTGGAGTGGTGACTGCTCAGATGTCGATATTCTTGCTGCCTTTGAAGATGCCATTATAGATGGTGTTGACATCATCTCTATTTCCATTGGCAGTGGTGGCGCCATCAACTACTTTGACGACTCCATAGCTATAGGATCTTTCCATGCAATAAAGAAAAACATTCTAACATCGAGCTCAGCAGGGAACTCCGGTCCTGATATTTCTAGCATTACGAACTATGCGCCATGGTTACTCACAGTGGCAGCAAGCACTATTGATCGCAAGATTGTTGCTAGAGCTAAACTTGGTAATGGAGAAGAATTTCAGGTGATTAATTAATTATCATTCTATATGTACGATACTTATTTCAAAAACGGAGGATCCTAATTAAGTAATTCTTATGCATTTAATATTATTGGTTATAAGGGTATGGCAATTAATACCAATGGCTTGGATGGTGAGATGTATCCTTTGATATTTGGCAGAAATGCGCCCAACATTTCTGCAGGTGCTAACTCATCCATCTCAAGGTGAACTAGCTTTTACATTTTTTGGCTATATTTGGATTTTAATGTCAAATATGTCAAGATCAGCTTCATTAAGTACATGCTCCATTTATTTCTTGCGTGCAGTTTTTGCGATGAAGGGACGCTAGACAAGGCATTGGTGAAGGGAAAAGTTGTTTTATGTAGCGGCATAAGCGATGGCTCGGGTCCTCTACTTGCTGGAGCCGTTGGAGCAATTATGCTAACAAATGATGCCAATGATGACTCTTTCGAGTTCTCGCTTCCTGTCTCTGTGTTGCAATCAAACAGTAGCGAACAAGTTCAACATTACGCAAACAAAACTAGGTTACTATGCTAAGTTAATTAATTTATAAAGCACCTTATTCGTTCGCAATGATGTTTATTAATTTCTTAACTAACTTTCATAATGAATGCATATGTTGCACTACTGATTATCTTATTCTAATTATCTATCTGATAGCGATCCTACTGCAAGTATTTCTAAGAGTCAGGGCGTGTTCGATGCAACTGCCCCATATGTTGTTTCATTCTCATCACGTGGACCGAATCCTATTACCCCCAATATACTGAAGGTAATTAATTAAATAAATAAATTGAGATTTTGACCAAATTTTATTTTGTGTAAATATTACAATAATTTGGTGCGTATATAATGTAGCCGGACCTCACAGCACCAGGGGTTAGTATTTTAGCAGCATGGTCTCCACTTAGTAATCCTAAGGTACCATATAACATTATATCAGGCACATCCATGTCTTGCCCTCATACAACAGGTGTCGCCGCTTATGTCAAATCATTTAATCCAACTTGGTCTTCAGCTGCCATAAAGTCTGCTCTTATTACCACTGGTAAGCAACCTTTGGAACATGCCTATGAAATGCATATTCAACTTATAGTTTTTCTATATTTAATCTTAATGAATTAAACTTAAATTTTAATTTTAATTCTTGTAGTCTTTGTGATGAGCTCAACTAAGAATGCAGAGGCAGAATTTGCTTATGGAGCTGGTCACTTAAACCCACTCGCAGCTTTGACTCCTGGTCTTATCTATGATGCCCAAGAGGTAGACTACATTAAAATGCTATGTGGTGAAGGCTACAGCACTAAAAATCTAAGACTTGTCACTGGAGATCAGAGCAGTTGCACTTCTACCAATAATGGAACGGTTTTTGATCTCAACTATCCCACCTTCGCTTTGCGAGCCCAACAAGGAAAGACCATTTCAGCTTCCTTTCAAAGAACGGTCACTAATGTTGGAGTGTCAAATTCCGCTTACAAGGCAATCGTGATTGCTCCTTCTAGTCTCAAGATTAATGTTGAACCGAATGTCTTGGCTTTTGAAGCTCTTTTGGAGAAGAAATCATTTTCAGTCAAAATTGAAGGGGATGCTCCAAAGACCACTATCTCAGCTGTTTTGATCTGGAGCGATGGTACTTATAATGTCAGAAGTCCAATTGTTGTTTATACAAGCTAAAAAAGCGGTTCTCATCCACTATGAGTAACTTCCATTATTGATTATATGCTTTTTAAACAGAATGTATTCGCTTTGCTTAGTAATTATATCAATGTTCCTGCCAATGATGTAATGCATTCTATATTGGAAAATTTGTTTTCTTTATCATTCTGTCATTTTTTTCCCCAATTTCATAATTTCTATCATAGTTTTACATGTTTTATTTCCATTTATACAAAAACATATGAAAAAAATTGCTATGAATGTCCTAGAGTTCATGTCTAGTAGCTTGGCTTTATAGTGAAAGCAATAAAATAAAAGCATTCTCATTGCTTAAGAAGTCCTCAAGGAATTCAAGGATATGCTAAAGAAGTCCTCAAGGAATTCAAGATAGATGACTCTAATTTCTATTGGAGTATTTATGTTGTCCAAAATTTATGAAGGTGAAACACTGGATCCAACTCATCACAAAATTCTTGTTCTAAGCTTATGCTACTTAATTTATAAAATGCTAGGCATTATGTTATGTTGTTGGAATCGTTAGTCTCGACATGAAAGATCCAAAAAATAGCACATTTCAAGACTTTGAAGGGAATATTTGATAGATCAAAGGAACAACTAATTATAGGTTGGTTTGCTCTTCTTCTAAAGAAAGTTTAATTATGAAAATTACTTATGGATTAAAAAAAACTTAAGGTAAAATTTTAATTATGTATTGGTTATTAATTAAATATGATGAAAATTAGTTTTTTGAATTATAAACATAATTAAACTTTGCAATTCTCAATATTTTATTCAAGAGTTAGATGAGATATAAAAATTTTTTTGGAGAATCACATTATCTTAATTACTTTTACCCTTAAAATTTTAAAATATGTTGGATTACTTTTTTTTTAACAATTATTTAATCCTTTATTCTAGCTTTATTTTATTACAAATAATGATATAGTGTGATTTATAATTAGTCTATCTAATACTAAAAAAAATATTTTACAATTAATTTGATAACTATGAGACTTTTCAAGATGGTGGGGAGTGTTGACAAATAGGGTTGGATAGAGCAATTTGATGAGTAAGCTAGATAGAATTGAAGGATTTAATAAGAAGTTCTCTTATATGTATATTAAAAATAGGTGGACGTTTTAGCAACATGGTCTCCACTTAGTAGAGTACCATATAAAAAATATATCAAGCACATCTACGAATTGCCCTCATACAATAGGGAATATCGTCGATGTTAAATCATTTAGGTTTCATTTGGGACAACTTTTTTATTTCTTTCTAAAGCAACATTGAGTCATGATCTAATCTAAAATATTGCTTTAGAAAGAAACAAGAAATTTATCGCAAATGAATCCTTAATCTAACTTGTTGATCTTTAGCTTCCATAAAGTATGTTATCATTTGCGTTGATAATATTTACTATATTTTTTGCAGTCATCCATACTTACCTCATAAATGCAAATTCAACTTAATGTTTTCCTTCATTCTATCTTAAGGAAATAAACTTTAAATCATTCCAATTTATGTAATGAGCTTCACTAAGAATGAAAAGGTAGAATTTCTTATGGAGCTGGCGATATAAATCCATTTGTAGCTCTAAGTCATGGTCTAATCTATGATGTCGAAAAGATAAACTGCATCAAGATGTTATGCGATGAAGGCTACAACATGAAAAATCTAAGAATTGTCATCAAAGAATATTGCAATTGCACATCTGCACATAATAGAATAGAATACCAATTTAATACACTTTACCAACTATACTAAGGTCGAGAAGTGGCATAATTATTCAAAAATTTCATAAATTCATACAAAAGAAACCAATCAATGAAATTTTGTATTCCAATAGTCAAATTATCCAAAACAGAGTGTGCAATAATATACCAAAATATATGTGGTGAAACTTTTTCTAAACTCAAGAAAAATAGACTTATAAGCTTATTTTTTATAAGCATTTTGAATTGAAATAAGAAACAGAATATGGCCTGTCAACCTCTTGCTCAAGAATTTCCTCAATTAGCTGAACGTACGATTTCCAAGTTTAAGCCTCTACAACTCCTCTATTTTCTCTCTCATCAGCTCCTCCCCTTCTTTCTTCTTCTCGAGCAAGCCTAGAAATTGAATGGTATTAGCTAAATATATTTTAATATTTTAATATTTTAAAACCAATTTGTTGGCCTAGCAGTGTGGCATTGATCAACTCTCTAGTGCCACCGCGCTCCTAGATAATCTTTCAAATTCTGCCAAAATATCTCCATTTTAGACTCGGTACCTTGCTAGAGCCTCCCGGTGCCACAGTGCATACTCTTTTTCTTCCCAAACAAAGAGTTGAATGTTGTGGTGCTATCAATCGTAGCGTAGTGGCGCTCCTAGTGCGAATTCACTGAATTGAAATTCACTTCCCATACTACTTCCTACCTCAATTGAAAAACACAGTGAACACTCTAGAACTTATAATTATTATATCAATCATTATTAGATAAATATTAATCATAATTACCTAAATCATTGGACAACGAATATTACATAACTCAACATTTATTTAATCTAAACAAAAAGCAGTTATTAATTAATTATTATGATGAAAGAAATAGTGCTGACAGAAGACATAAATTAAACAAACTTTGCTTAAAACATAAATTAAAAGCACTTTTTGAGATTTTTGAATAATCCTAAATCTTTTAAGGCTTTTAGTATATGAAGTTTTTTGATAAGTGAAATCATATACGTTTTGAAGTTTTTAACCTTCTAAGATTTTTTTTTACCTATACATTTTTTAGTCTTTTTGCCTTCTAAAATTTTTGATATACATGTACCTTCTAAGGTATATATCTTTTGAGATTTTTTTGATAATCATGTATCTAATGAGGCTTATGCCTTCTAAAGTTTAAGCGAACATATACCTTTTGAGATTTTTTCCTTTCTAGGTATTACGTATTCGTATTTCTTCGGAGGCCTTTATGTTTAATGATTTTAAAATAACATTGAACATTTTGAGGCTTTTACTTTCTAAGTTTTCTTATTGAGTGGTGACCCTGTCAACCACTTGCTCTCATAGAGTCTTTCTAATGAGGACCTTATCATCGAATCTATCTCAAGGGCTTTTTTTCTAGGGGTTATCAGTAGAGTCTTTGTCTACCACTTACTTTTTAGGAGTCTTTCTAGTGAGGACATTATCCCTTACTTGCTTCCCTTTGTAGCTACCTCGTGGGCATACCTTCCTAGGTTTATGAGTGGAGACCCTATTTGTCACATGCCCTCATTGGACCTTTCCAATGAGGATCATGCTCACTATTACTTCAAACTTGTGATATACTAGAAATAATTCTAAATAATCAAATGATATATTCTAAATACAATTTAATAACATATATCCAAAAGTCATTATATTTTTAATACATTCATCTTAAAATACAATTTAATAATTTATTTTGATGAAAATTTTGATCAAAAGATTTTTATGCAATTTTTTTCCGGTTAAAATTTATACCAAGATCAGGACTTGGAAAAAAATCTATGCAAATCAAATGTGATGCATAGGAAAATTAAAGGGTGTGATGAAAAGTTTCCAAAATTGCTTCATAATTAAGAATTTTCTTGTTTTTTAATCCACCATTAACACAAGATTAAAATCATCAAATGAGATTAATGGAAAATTATTACATAACTTTGACTTAAACTCGTTGAAATTAATTTCAACAAAGAAAACAAAGCACTCTTTCTTTTACTTTTAGGGCAAATCTAAAAATATATACAATTAAAAAATAGATTGTG
>JACXSL010001026.1:0-14034 GCA_019514585.1 Dendrobium officinale
GGGCAATGTCCTCAGAATGTTGCTGCTCCTGTGCAACAACGTAAGCGTCAAAGCGGGTCTCCCATCGATCAAACCTCTCTATCAACTGATCAATCGGTGAGTGCTGTTGTAGAGGAACAAGATCAGGAACGGGAGCGGGAGCGGGAGCCTCCTCCTCCCCAGCCCCCCGAGGTTCCTCATCCCTAAGGTGGAGACGAGTACTATGAAGGGTACTGAAGGAACTGTTTGAGTAGAAGGGAGTTGGGAGGTTAGGAGGAATAGGATACTGAAGTTGGTATTTGGTTTCAAGGATATAGGCTATGATGTTTCCTAAGGCTAGATTGGATTTCCTCTTATGACCTGGATCGCGGATTGTGGTTAAGTGATCAATGTATCAAAAAATTAAGTCCGCAGTATTAAATTCTCTACGAGACATGATGTAGAAAGTAGTGAGGGAAAGTAGAGGGGTGATGTGGATTCGGTCACTGGCTTTTGGAATTATGGAGGTGCAAAGGACATGTTGGATTGTCCTACATTTTTGACTAAAGAGCTTAAACAAAAACACATTGTGAATTAATTGAAGAGCATGAGTCACTAAAAGTCACACACACCTCACTTGATTCTGATTTTAAGAAGTCTAAAAAGTTGGAGAAAAATTTGAGGATTGAGAATGAAGTCTTAAAAAGTACTAATTTGAAGATTTAAAATGAATTAGATACATGTAAGAAAACTAGGATGATACCTACTTTTGATCAAAAGCCAAAACCTAGGAAGAGGTATTATAACTCAAACCATTTAAGAAACCCTTTTCTTGGAGTTAGATGTTTTTCCTGTGGCATGCTAGGACACATCTCACACACTTGCACAGTTCACCATAGTACACATTGGGTGTGGAGACCTAAATTGCATAATCCACAGCATACCACACATGCATTGCATTCTACTTTTCATAAGAAGGAACCAAACCTGTTTGGGTTCCTATATTTGATATTTGATAATCTTGCAGGTGGGCTCTCACAAAAGGCCTCGTGAGAGTATGTGGTACCTGAGCAGTGGATGCTCTCGTTATATGACTTGTGATGCCAATCAGTTTGTTTTGATGTAGCCCAGGACTGGAGGCAATGTTACTCTTGGAGACAACACCACTAGAAAGGTGGTAAGCTCAGGTATAATTGGTAATTCCAATAATCTTATGATTGAAAATATTTTTCTTGTAGATGGATTGAAGCACAAACCTACTGAGCATATGTCAACTTTGTGATAAGGGCTTCATTGTGCAATTCTTTGCAAATTCATGCATTATAAGTTTAAATAACAACACTATTTTGCAGGGAAAGAGGATCAACAATGTCTACATGCTTGATTTAAATAACATTGAATGTGCTACTTCATTTTGCTTAAAAATAGTAATTGATGATTCATAGTAGTGGCACCGGAGACTATGTCATGCAAGTATGAAAACCCTTAGGAAAGAGACCCAAAAAGACCAAGATAGAGGTGTCCCCAAACTCAAGTTTTCAAAAGACCAACTTTGCGATGCCTGCCAAGTAGGAAAGCAAGTCCACTCCACCTTTCACCCCATTAAGGGCATTAGCACCTCTAGACCTTTAGAAATTCTTCACATGAATTTGTTTGGACCCATTAGCACTGCCAGCTTAGGAGGGAAAATCTATGGTATTAAGAGAGTTGCTATTTGCATATGTTACATTCTTGCAACTTGTATAGTTTTGATGATTTCAAATATTATTGTTTTATGTGCAATTATTTCCTAACACTTTTTAGAAGAATTATTTTTGCTCTTGTGTGTACTAACATTTCAAAAAAATAAAACTCCAAACTATGAATACTTCAAATCAAAATCAGCATACAATTCTTTGCAAATTACAGCTCTAAATTATTCTTTAAATTGAGAGGGGGTGATTGTAATTGAGTGAATTAAAACACACACACACACACACACACTTAAGGAGATCTTACAAAGGATCCATGATCGTACGGGACGATTCATTTCGTGTTGACTTGAAAAATTTTTAGTTTTAGACGGTTTTTCTCGTCTCTCCTATATACATGCCTATTGAAAGAAGAGTCAAGGAGAGAGTATGAGAGAGCATTCAAAGAAGGATTCCTACCACTGGAGCATGAAGGCTTCACTTGGTGTTTAAAGGTAAGAATTTGTACTTGTGATTTTGGATTACTTCACTCTTTTCTTTCTTCCTTTAAGATTTCTTATGAGGAGATCTGGCAAGGACATCCAGTTCTCTGCTGATACATGGAGAGTGTAAACTTATGGAGGGTTCTCTGCCCACACTAGGAGAGTGTGAATAGCTGAAGGGTTATCTGCCCACACTAGTAGAGTGTGAACAGTCGAAGGGTTCTCTGCCCACACTAGGAGAGTGTAAAAGGATAAAGGGTTCACTGTACACACTTAGAGAGTGTGAAAGGACGAAGGGTTCTCTGCCAACATTGGGGATAGTGTAAAAGGACGACGGTTCTCTACCGCACCGGGTAGTGGAGGAAAGAGTATTTGTAAAGGCTTCTTCGCGTTGCTGTGGGTGCAAAAGGAGAGATACTATTGGTATTAGTGCAATACTCAGAGAGTGCCTCCGGGGAGTGGATGTTGGTCTGGTTTAGACTGAACCACCATAAATTTTGTGTCTTTTATTTTTATTACTTTTTTATTTTCTGCATTTTATTTTGTTAAAAAAAATTATGATTGAAATTATTTTTCTAAAAATCCTTTAAAGTTTAATTTTGGTTCAACATACTCAAGAGGTTTAATTTTTTTTTAAATACCAATTCACCCCCCTCTTGAATAGCCTTGAGACATAAGCTTAAGTTTAACAAACTAATTCATAGTGAACGAATCTCAACAAGTGGTATTAGAGCCTTGTTTCAAAACCATAAGTTTAAACTACTTTTTTGATTAACGTAACTGGCTACATTTGGAAACCGAAACACACCTAAGGGTTACTCTATTATTAGACCTCCACTGTTTGATAATATACCTTTTGATTTTTGGAAAACACGCATGTCTACTTTCTTACAGTCACTTGATTATCTATGTGGATCTTAGTCCATGAAGGATTTACAAAATCAACTAGATTAGTTGATGGAGTTAGAGTTGAAACACCTTTTGTAGACTGGACAGTAGAAGAACGTGACTTAGCACAATTAAATGCCAAATGCTTGAATAGTTTCTTTTGTGCTTTAAAATCGGAAGACTACATGCGGGGTTTCACTTGCAAAAGTGAAAAGGACATATGGGATAGACTTTGTATAATATATGAGGGGACTAATGAGGTTAAACAATCTAGACTCAATATCTTGTTGCATGATTATGAATTATTTTGCATGAAACCTAATGAATTCATTTCTAATATGTACACAAGATTCATCCAAATAGTCACCTCTTTGCATGCACTCGGTAGGGAACTACCGAATGCTGAAATGGTTTATAAGATTCTTCGTTGTTTACCTACTGCTTATGATACTAAAATTACTGCAATTACATAGTCTAAAGATATAAACATTTATTTTATTGACAATTTTCTTGGTTCACTTATTGCTTACGAGCAAGGAGTTAGCCATAGAAAGATTGATGCAGGTGAAGCACGAAGGGAGAAGAACATAACACTGAATGTGGAAGAGTCTAAGAGTGAACACTCATAAACTGAGGATGAAGAAGACATCGCATTAATGACTAGACAATTCAGAAGCTTCTTGAAGAGGAAGCAAAAGAAACCCCAGCAATGGAGTAGAGGTAAATTCAATAGAAATAACAAGGTTTCAAATGAAGTTATTTGCTATGAGTGCAGGAAACCTGGACATATATAGACAGATTACCCTAAACTCAAAGCCAATATTAGTAAGGAGAAGGTAGAGGTGAAACCTACTGTAAAGAAGGGCAGAAAGAAGTTTCAAAAAGCTTTCTAGGCGGACTCAGCTTCAGATTCATCAGAGACTGAAAAAGAAGAGGAAGTCACTAATTTGTGCCTAATAGCTGATAGTCTTGATCACTCAAATCAAGAAGAGGTATGTGACTTAAATTATAATGAATTATTTGAAGTTTTTGAACACATGCATGATGCATATAGAAAAATGAAGAAAATGCATGCTAGTTTAAGTATAGAATTTGAAGAACTTAAAAAGGAACATGAAATCCTTAGGAAAGATCATGCTTTGATTGATAACAACCACATGAAATTACTTGATGAGTTTGATGACTTGAATAAAAATCATGAGAATTTAAAATCATCCTATGTAGAACTCGAGAAAAATTTTAAGAATTCTAAGGATGAATTTGAGAGAAAACTTTATAGAACCAATTATACAAATTGAATTTTAGAAGATATGAATTTATTTTATAAATTAATGATAAAAGCTCTCGAGGATAATAGGATACCACCTAAACTTAAAGATTTTACTAATCCTATTATGTATCCTAAATTTATGCAATCTCTAAAAAAATAGATGAATGTTAGAAGACTTAGGAATCCATTTCCTTAAGTAAAATGAAATAATTATGGATTTTTTAGACATATAGCTCAAACCTGTACTTTGAAGATAAAAACTAATTTGGTGTGAAAACCTAAGATGCATAAACTTAGACATATCATACATGCATCTGATTATAAATTTCTAAAAAGTGAACCCAAACTTGTTTGGGTTCCCAGGTCTAACATTTGATAATTTTGCAATGTCGCTCTCACACAAGATCTCATGAGAGCATATGGTACCTGGACAGCGGATGCTCAAAGCACATGACTGGAGATACTACTCAATTCATAATACTGGAAGCTAGGAGTGGAGGCAAGGTTACACTTGGAGATAATACCACAAAGAAGGTGGTTGGATTAGGTATGATTGGAAATCTTAAAAACTTTTTTATAGATAATATGTTATTGATTGAAGGCTTAAAGCATAATTTATTAAGTATAAGTTAGCTATGTGATAAGGGATATTGTGTAAAATTTTGTCCTAGTAGCTACATATTAAGCCTAAATGGTAAAGATGTTTTAAATGAAAAAAGGATAAACAATATTTATATGCTAGATTTAAATTGCATTTAGTCTCCTACTGCTTTTTGTTTGAAAACTATTTTTGAGGAGTCATGGCTTTGGCATAGGAGACTTTGTCATTCTAGCATGAAAAACCTTAGGAGGATTACCCAAAAGAATTTAGTGAGAGGTATACCAAAACTTGACTTTACTAAGGATCACCTTTATGATGCATGTCAATTAGGAAAGCAGGTGAAGTCCTCTTTTCAGTCCAGTAAGGATATTAGAACTAGTAAACCATTGGAAATTTTACACATGGATCTTTTTGGACTAGTTGGAACTATAAGTCTAGGAGGGAAGATATACGGATTTGTTATTGTGGATGATTACTCAAGATTCACTTGGGTTAGATTTCTATTTCATAAGAGTGAATCATTTGAGGAATTTAGGAATTTTTTGACATAGATTCAAAGGAAATTAGGGTGTGAATTTATTTCTATACAAAGTGATCATGGAGGAGAATTTGAGAATGAAAGATTTGAAGATTTTTGTAAGGAAAAGGGAATTGATCACAACTTTTCTGCACCTAGAACCCCTCAACATAATGGATTAGTCGAAAGGAAAAACATAACATTAATATAAGTCGCCCGAGCAATATTGGCAGAATATTCAATTCCTAAATATTTTTTGACTGAGGCAGTTAGCACAGCATGTTATGTTCTGAATATGGTGAACGTAAGATCTAAATTAAATGAAACACCCTATAAGTTTCTTAAAGGGAGAACACCTAATTTATTTCAGTTACATATTTTTGGTTGCAAGGTGTTCATTCAAAACGATGGAAAATCTGCCTTAGGAAAAATTTGATCCATAATCAGATGAAGGAATTTTTGTTGGATACTCAAGTGTTGAAAAATCTTATAGAGTATTCAATAGAACAACTTTGGTAATTGAGGAAATCACACATGTTGTATTTGATGAATCTGGAAATATGGAAGAGCCAAATATTATAGCAGATGAAATTAAGATCAACTTCCAAAAGATTGATAAATTGAACTTGGAAGAAAATATGGAAGAAAATTTGGAGATAGAAAACCCTTTGCCTAGAGATTTGAGATTTTCTAAAAACCACCCAATAGAATTGATCATAGGTGAACCAAGTGAGGGTGTAAGGACTAGGCATGGATTAAATAAGAAAGTCAATCATTCAGCCTTCATTTCAACTATAGAACCCACTAATATTGATCAAGCACTTTTTGATGAATTTTGGATATTGGCCATGCAAGAAGAGTTGAATCAATTTGTAAGAAATAAAGTTTGGAAATTAATTTCATGGCCAAAAGATTAAAGTTTTGTTGGAACTAAGTGGGTATTCAAAAATAAAATGAATGACTCAAGAGTAGTCATTAAAAATAAGCCTAGATTAGTTGCTAAGGGGTAGAAGGGATTGATTTTGATGAGACCTTTTCCCCTATAGCTAGACTTGAAGCAATTAGGGTTTTGCTAGCCTTTGCCTATTTTAGAGGATTTAAATTGTATCAAATGGATGTCAAAAGTGCCTTTTTAAATGAGATAATTCAAGAGGATGTGTTTGTAGAACAATCTCTGTGCTTTGAAAATTCTAAATACTCAAGTCATGTTTTTAAGTTGAAAAAGGAATTACATGGATTAAAATAGGCACCTAGGGCTTGGTATGAGGGGTTAAGCACCTTTCTACTTGAAAGATCTTTTGAAAAAGGAAATGTGGATACAACTCGCTTTTTGAAGAAATTTGGAAATGAAATTCTCATTGTTCAAATTTAAGTGGATGATATTATTTTTGGATCATCAAATAAAAATCTTGGTGATGATTTTTCAAAAATAAAGAGTAGTGAATTTGAGATGAGTCTAATGGGAGACTTAAGTTACTTTGTAGGCTTTATCATTAAGCAACTTGAGGAAGGTACATTTCTTAGCCAATCCAAATATGTTAAGGACATCCTCAAAAAATATAAAATGGACAATGCTAAACCTGTCAGAACTCCAATGAGTTGCTCAGTAAATTTGGATAAGGACCCTAAGGAAAAATCTGTTGATCAAAAGAAATTTAGAGGGACAATTGGATCTTTGTTTTACTTGACTGCTAGCCGACCCGATATCATATTTAGTGTTTGCTTGTGTGCTAGATATCAATCAGATCCAAAATAATCACATTTGACAACAGTGAAAAGGATTTTAAGAAATTTGTTAGGAACTCAGAACTTAGGAATTTTATATCCTAAGTTTAGCTATTCATTTGAAATTATTGGTTATTCAGATTCTGACTTTGCAGGCTGTAGGGTGGATAGGAAAAGCACTTCTGAAACATTTTAATTCATTGGAAATTCATTAGTTTCATGGTCTAGTAGAAAACAAAATTTAGTAGCCCTATCTACTGCTGAAGCTGAATACATTGCATTTGGAACTTGTGTGGCACAAGTACTTTGGTTGAAGCAACAATTGATTGATTTAAGATTAACTATAGGCACTATATCAGTTTATTATGATAATACTAGTGCTATCTACATTTATAAAAATCCTATTAAACATTCAAGAATCAAACATATAGACATAAGGCATCATTAATAAGGGATAATGTATCCAAGGGAGAAATTAAACTCATTCATGTTTCAACTGAAAATCAACTTGCAAACATTTTTACAAACCTTTTAGCCTTTGATACTTTCAGTGCATTAAGAAATAGGCTTGGTGTGATTGATTTAAATGCTTAAATAAAAATGTTTTTGCAACATTGATGTTTGTTTATTAATTTAATTTTTTTTATGTGTTTATGATTTTGTTTGTGTGATTTCTTTCCTTTTTAGAGTCTGTGTTTTCATCGTTGATTTGTGTATTTTTGTGTTTTTGATTTATAGTTTTAGTTTTGAGTGTAAAAATAATTTTTTTTATCATCATCGTCTGGGATGAAATCATTTCGTACGGGGCGATTTGTGTAGTATGACAAAATGTGGAATTTTGAACTGTTTTAAGGACAGTTTTAATGTACTTCGTCTGTACGATCATCACGATCATCCAGGATGAAATATTTTTCAAACGAAGGGGCGAATGAATGGATCAGTTGAATGGATAAGATAGTTTTTAATATGAACTTCGTTTGTATGAACATTTGATTCGTCTGGACGAACACATGTCGGTTCGATGTAGTGGACGGTTTCAACTGTCATTAAAATGATATAAGTTCTGATCATCCTGGGACGAACACGTATTCATCTGTACGATCAGACTGGTCAAAAGTCTGTACGAAAGGATGCATTATAAGTTGTGTTGATTACGAAAAGCTGTTTCATTTTGACCCATTGAATCGTCTGTATGAAAATATTTCATACGGGACGAATTTTTTATTCGTCTGTGACGATTTTTTTTTTTTGACCAGTACGAACATGCCATTTTTCAATAAATTAGCAGGCTTTTGAACTTAATTGTCACACTCTAAACATCACTTTCAATCTCTTTCGTTCTTTAGATCAGTCCTTTTTAGATGGATTAGTTCCAGTTCAAGTAAGAGGCAGAAGGTCATAGCAAAGAAACCACATAGGAATCCTTCATAGAACTTTCTGTCTAAGAAAAATGAGGAATCTTTTCCTCGATTTGCCTCTGCCAAAATCAAACCCTCTAGGATCCTACTTCAAAAAAATCTTACTTTCCAGGTAATGAACCTGTTTGCCTCGACCCAATTTGGTTTCATTCTTACTTTGGTCCGCCCTTACAACAAAGAGATGTTTCACTATTTTCTTGCCAATATGTCTTTTGGGCCTCATCAGTCTGTAGTCCACTCCTTTGTCTTTAAACAAAGAGTAAAAATTACAAAGCATGACTTAGGATCATTTCTAAACTTAAGAACTGAAATGGAAAGAGCAAATTATCTGATCACTATCGATGACTATTCGTGGTCTGAAATCAATCAAGTGATTAGATGGAATAATGTGAATGAACATGTGGCTAGAGTATCCGATCTTGTGAAAACTGCACGAATCATCCAGCATGTCTTTAGATATTCCATTATCCCTAAGTCTAGTGATAGAGTGAACATAACTCCACTTCTTTCTATGGTCACTTTTATGGTCATGACTAAAAAACCTATAGATGAAGCCCAGTTAATTCTCGACTATATTTTTGGATTTCTAAAATAGGTCATGCTGATCAGAAAAGAAAAAGGAATATTTCTTTAGGACATCTAGTTGTCTATATTCTGGAGAAGAAGTATGATTTGACTCATCCTGATCAGGAGTTTGAAGATTTGCTCTATTACAATGATGCATCATTCAGAGAAATCTTCAAAAATGATGACACAAGTAAGGCACACGTCATCAGTGACACTGAGGAGGAACCTGAAGCTGAACCAGCACTGACCAATGATACAAATTATCAAAATTTGGTTCAAAGATTTGATCAGCTAGAGACTCATTTTGATAAACGTTTTGATCAATTTGAAAATCGCTACAATTAGGATATGGGCTTTATAAGAGAGAAAATGAATGATTTGAGCAGTAACATGCTTATGGTAAGCAGTTACTTTACCTTCTTCAATGCTCAACCTCCTCCTCATCCAGATCAGGGTCCCTCAGAGTGAATGTTGCAGTTGTTGTTTTGTTGTATCTTTTTGGATGGATTTTATATTAGTTTGATGTAATTTCTGAATTTTTTTCTCTAGATGGTGTATATTGATATTGATTGCAGTGACTGTAATATCTTTTTGATATCAATATATGTAAACATGTCTTGTCTTTATCTTATTTTTGAAATGTGTGTTTAACTATGAAAATCTTTGGATTTATTTTCTTATCAGTGCTTTAATTCTTAAAATGCAGTTATTTGGGAACTGACTTATGGTAAACTACAAATTTCATTCAGACGAAGTTCATTATCATGCCAGGATGAGCTGCTCTCTGTAAAACTTTCATTCGGACGAAGTCTTGTTTGTCCCAGGATGATGTGAACCGACTTACCGATATTGATTACGTCCATGCAGTTATTTGGGAACCGACTTATGGTATAACGGATCATACCGGACGAACCTAGTTCGTACGGGACGATGATCATGTATGAACATAGTTCGTACCAATATACATAAGGATCATTTCTGACACTTTAAGTAAGATCATCCAGGATGATCCACGATCGTACGGGACGATTCATTTCGTGTTGACTTAAAAAATTTGTAGATTTGGACGATTTTTCTTGTCTCTCCTATATATAGTGCAATTTAGACTGCCACCCAAACTTTTTGCCATTTGATCTTCATGCCTATTGAAAGAAGAGTTAAGGAGACAATGTGAGAGAGCATTCAAAGGAGGATTCTTATCACTGGAGCGTGAAGGCTTCGCTTGGTGTTCAAAGGTAAGAATCTTTACTTGTGATTTTGGATTACTTCACTCTTTTCTTTCTTCCTTCTAGATTTCTTGTAAGGAGATCTGTCAAGGAGATCCAGTTCTCTGCCGACACTTGAAGAGTGTAAACAGACGGAGGGTTCTCTGCCCACACTAGGAGAGCGTGAACAGCTGATGGGTTCTCTGCGCACACTAGTAAAGTGTGAACAACCGAAGGGTTATTTGCCCACACTAGGAGAGTGTAAAAGGACGAAGGGTTCTCTGCCCACACTAGGAGAGTGTGAAATGATGAAGGGTTCTCTGCCAACATTGGGATAGTGTAAAAGGATGACGGTTCACTACCGCACCGGGTAGTGGTGGAAAGAGTGTTTATAAAGGCTTCTCCGCCTTGCTGTGGGTGCAAAAGGAGAGACACTATTGGTATTAGTGCAATACTCGGAGGGTGCCTCCTGGGAGTGGATGTAGGTCTGGTTTAGACCGAACCACTATAAATTTTGTGTCTTTTATTTTTATTACTTTTTTATTTTCCGCATTTTATTTTGTTACAAAAAATTGTGGTTGAAAAACTTTTTCTAAAAGTCCATTAAAGTTTAATTTCAGTTCAACATACTCAAGAGGGATAATTTTTTTTTTTTAAATACCAATTCACCCCCCTCTTGAATAGCGTTAAGACATAAGCTTAGGTTTAACAACCTAATTCATAGTGAACGAATCTCAACACATGGTTTTGTGATTGTGGATGACTACTCGAGGTTCACTTGGACTAGATTTTTTACACATAAAATTGAGTCCTTTGAAGAGTTTAAAACTTTTTCTACTTGGATTCAGAAAAAGCTAGGTTGTGAGATCTTGACCATCCATAGTGATCATGGGGGAGAGTTTGAGAATGAAAGGTTTGGAGATTTTTGTGAGGACAAGGGGATTAGCCACAACTTCTCAGCTCCTAGGACCCCCAGCAGAATGGGGTAGTTGAAAAGAAGAACCAGACCTTGGTGGAAGCCACTAGAGCCATGCTTATTGAGTATTCACTTCCAAAATACTTTTGGGCTGAAGCGGTTAACACAGCTTGTTATGTATTGAATAGGGTGAATGTCAGAGCCAAACTAGATAAGACACCCTATGAGATCCTTAAGGGTAGGACACCCAATCTTTCTCATCTTCATGTTTTTGGTTGTAAGGTTTTCATTCACAACAATGGCAAGTCTCAGTTGGGAAAATTTGATCATAAATCTGATAAAGGAGTGTTCTTGGGATATTCTAGTGTTGGGAAGTCTTTTAAGACTTTGATGGTGGAAGAGACTACACATGTAGTATTTGATGAGTCTGATCCTAAAAAGCCTAGAGTTGAGGATGATGATGATGTTGGAGAGATTACCACTGGAGTAAAAAATTTGGAGAAGGGAGTTGGTCATCAAAACATTGAAGGAGTAAGAGATGTCACCCAAGAAGTAGAAATATATATTTGGAGGAAAGGGTTGGACCTTCTCACACCATGCCTAAAGATTAGAGATACTCTATAAGTCACTCCAAGGATTTGATCTTAAGAGACCCTTCTGACAGAGTTAAGACTAGACATGGACTTAGGAAGGAGGTGAACTATTCTGCCTTTATCTCAATGACTAAACCCACCAATATAAACCAAGCCCTTACTGATGAGTTCTGGGTTTTAGCCATGCTGGAGGAGTTAAACCAATTTGTTAGGAATGAAGTTTGGGAGCTTGTAGAAAGACCTAAGGGTCAAAGTATAGTTGGGACAAAGTGGGTCTTTAAGAACAAGGTGAATGATTCAGGAGTGGTGGTTAGGAATAAAGCAAGATTGGTTGCTAAGGGGTATAACCAAATAGAAGGGATAGATTTTTAGGAGACATTTGCCCCTGTAGCTAGATTGGAAGCCATTAGAGTACTATTAAGCCTTTGCCTGTTATAAAATATTTAAGCTTTATCAAATGGATGTCAAGAGTGCCTTTTTGAATGGGGAAATAAAAGGGGATGTGTTTGTAGAACAATCCCCAAGTTTTGAGAGTTCCCAATTTTCAAATTATATTTTTAAATTAAAAAAGGCTTTGTACGGTTTAAAGTAGGCACCAAGAGCTTGGTATGAGAAGCTTAGCACATTATTAGAAAGGGAGTTTATTAAGGGGAGCGTAGACGCCACCCTTTTTCTTAGAAAAATTGGAGATGATTTGCTCATTGTTCAGATTTATGTGGATGATATACTCTTTGGATCTCCTAATAAAAAACTTTGTGATGAGTTCTCAAAAATAATGAGTAGAGAGTTTGAGATGAGTATGATGGGAGAGTTGTTCTACTTTTTAGGGTTTAGTATAAAACAATTGGATGATGGAATCTTTCTTAATCAAACAAAATACAAAAAGGATATTTTGAAGAAGTATGAGATGGGTAAATCTAAGCCAATTAATACTCCCATGACTTCTAGTGTTCCATTGGATATGGACCCAAGTGGTAAGTCTGTTGATCAGAAGAAGTATAGAGGCATGATTGGATCCTTACTCTACTTGATTGCGAGCCGACCTGACATAATGTTTAGTGTTTGCCTTTGTACTAGATTTCAAGCTGACCCTAAGGAATCCCACCTGACCGCTGTTAAGAGAATTTTTAGATATCTTTTGGGGACCCAAAGCTTAGAGATTTGGTATCCTAGACACAACACTTCTTTTTAGATTATTGGATTTTCTTACTCTGATTTTATAGGATGGAAGGTGGATAGAAAAAGTACTTCAGGAACTTATCAATTTAGAGGACAATCTTTGGTCTCATAGTCTAGTAGGAATCTAAATTCTATTTCACTTTCCACTACTGAAGCTGAGTACATTGCTCTTGGAAGTTGTGTGGCCCAGGTCCTTTGGTTGAAACAACAGGTATTGGATTTAGGATTACCTGTAAGCACCATCTCAATCTTTTATGACAACACTAGTGCCATATGCATCTCTAAGAATCCTATCTAACATTCAAGGACTAAGCACATTGACATTAGGCATCACTTCATTAGAGACCATGTGACTAAGAGAGACATTGAGTTACACCATGTGACAACTGAAAATCAACTGGCTGACATCTTTACTAAACCACTGGCCTTAGACACTTTCAGCTTCTATTTGCTTTATTTTATTTTTTGTTCTTTTTCTTTTAGTTATTTTTCCTTTTTGCTCTTTATTTTCTTTTCTTTTTTTACTCTTAGTTTTTATTTGATTTGGTTTACTTTCTTTTTGGTTGCTTTTCTTTCTTAAATTTAGCTTTCAAAATCATCGCTGAAATGATATCGTATGCATTTTCCTTGCTTTTGAGAATTTGTAGTTAATGTTTTACATCTCTTATTCTATTAGATAGTAAAAATATTTCGTTGATTGTGTCTCTTTCTCTAACTTATTTTGGTGGCATAGTTTTCAGTTCTAATCAAAAATCTATTTCAAATTAAAGATTGTGTATGAAATATAGATTCGTTCTAAACTCGCTTAAACAAATATGCTTGTATTTATAATACTTAAAGACTTTTTGTCACATCAAGATTTCTCGTTACTCTTGTCATTGGTTATTGATTGTATTTTATGGATAGTTCTTCTCTATGTTAGAGAGAGAGCCCCTATTCTCTAATATCTAGAAGGTATAATCACAACTAAGAATTCTTTTTAAGAGTTATAAAAGAGATTGGAGCTTGAAAAAAAAAAAAAACT
>JACXSL010001027.1:0-16979 GCA_019514585.1 Dendrobium officinale
CAATAAACTTCATTATTGGATCCAACACTACACCCATTGTCTTGATGAGTTTCATTCACCACAATATGTATGCAATTTTTCTGTTCAGCTTCTTAGTACATCTTCTACAATAAAAATATCATTTATTAGTGCCCCCGCATCTCAATACTCCTTTATTATATACATTTACAAGGTAAAGAAATTATATTGGTTAAACATATGTAATTTGTTCCTAAAATAAATAGTAGTACTTTCGTTAGAAAAAAATCGCAATATGTCAACAAACTTTTTCAATTTGATCTCATCTTCCTTTTGTTGGGCCCCCCCACATACAATATAGGACACTTCTCTTTCATTATATGAAAAAAGGATTCTCTTAACCATAATACCACTATCGTCAACATGGTTGAGCAATCCATTACTATCTTTCTAGTTGTTAAATTGTAATTGTTGTTACAAACCTCAAAAAATCTGATTAACCTAGCTTCAATACATTAACAAAATTTTAGTGTGTCTCTAATCTTATCAATAATATACTTAAACATTTTTTATACCATACTTCACCATCAGGTTTAGTATGTGAGCACTAAAAAACAGACAAGAAACAACCTTCCTCTAAAAAAATAATTTTTTTCTTTACTCTAAAGCTATCTTTTAAAAGCTTCATTGTCTTTATTATTGAATTCGATGCATTATCAACCGATATAGTAAATAATTTGTCATCAAACACCCATTCACCAATAGCATTGTAACAAAATATCAACAATTTTAATAGTTGCATGTGGTGGTAAAAAATACAAGAAACTAAAAACTAGTTTTTGTAATCATCATTATGAATCAATGTATAAGTTGTGACTGTCATATACAATATTTCTCTGATTTTTTTACTTTCATAAATCTGTAGTAAAACTAATTTTTTTAATTCTCTTTAAAATATTTTTCAACTTTTTCTTCTCTTTCTTACTTTTTGTTATCACATCATTAATGTGTTTGTTGCTCTCGAGTATAACACAAAAAAATGTGACATGAACTTCAAAATTAAATTGAATGCAAATTATTCAACAATCAAAAAATGATGTTTCTCATCTTAATTAGGTATGTAATGTGTTATCATCTCTCTAACTTTTTAATGATCATATTTAAAAGTGATCAATAATTCACCATCTTAACTGCTCTCAGACAAATGAGTTCTCTATATCTTATTGGGTTGAAAATATAAATTGTATACTTAGTACCACCTGTAGTTAGTTTATTTTTATAATACACACAATCTCCTTTTTCTTTGTCCATCAGGAACAATAACTTCCTTAAAACTCATCCCAAATTTTGAATGGTTGTTTTTCCTTTTTCTTCTTGTTATAATATCACCAGTTTCTTTCAACATCATTTCACTTGATTATTATTAATCCACCATTTAAACCATTTTTCATCAATATCCTTTGTTATCATTATGTGGAATCATTTGGCACTCCTAGAATGACTTATCAATATAAGAATGAAGATGATCATCAAAATCTTCAGTCTCAAGTAATTACAGGCTCAAATGTTATCCCCTTCCATATTTATTGGTGTTGATATTATTAAAAAAGATAATTATAATAGCATTGTCAAAATTATAATAAATATCATCAAATTCAAAACACTAATAATATAAAAATCTCTAAAATGTATAAAATAACCCAAAACTACATTCCAAAAATATAAAATAAAACAAGTGTAGCAGGCTAGCTTGTAAAACTCGAAAATATCAATTTTAGATATCGTACGCTTTTCGATGCGTCGTGATGAAATTTAAGTGGATAATTTGATTAAAGTTGTCGGTTCTCGACGAAAATTAATTTTATAAAATTGTACATAAAATTTTGAGCAAATCGATATAAAGGACCTATATGAAATTTCGATTATTTTGGGAATTAAAAATCGTGAAGTTTTAAAAACTTTCAATTATGACTTAAATACCCTTAATGATATTAAAATGAAAATAAAGCATGTGAGGACAAGATAGTAAATTGGAAATTTCATAACCACTCAAGCTTTAAGGGATTGAATTCTATTCGGTCCCTTCATTTTTGCTTCCCTCACGATTCCGTTCAACCGAAACCCAATGAGCGATGGAGAGAGGCAGACAGGGAGGCTTCGGTGGCGTCCTTGGCGGCAGTTTTTCCAACATCTTTCTTTAAGGGAAAATGTAGAGAAGACTAAAAGAATGTTAAGGTAAGTTGTAATTAAGAGATTACTCAATTTTTTATAAAGTTTTTTTTAAGGAAAAAATCTAGGGTTTTGCAAAAAACATTCACATTTCTTTAGGAAATTGTTAAGGGATGGTAGGAGGAATAATTCTAAACCTGGAAATGAGATTTTTCCCTAAAAATTTTGGTGTTTGTGAAAATTAGAATTTCTTTCCGATTTTTGTTTTCTTTCAAAATGTTTTGGAAGAATGCTTCTTAATGACACTATAGATCCTATATTTTGGAAGTTAATGCGATTTTTATGAGAAATTTCAAGTTTCACAAATTTGGGCTTTTCCCTAATCATGAAAAGCCTTAAGTGTTATGGTTCTAAATAGACTTAGGAAGGATTTTAGAGGTGAAATTTAGAGTTTTTTATACAAAATGCTATTTTGTAATTTTAATTTAGATTAATCTGAAAATTAATTATTAGGTGTATGGGAAGTTTTCTTATGTATATGTTATGAAATAGACAAAAAGAGGATTCTCAAAAGTTAGGGTTTTGATGAAATCCGAAATTTAGATAAATTAAAAGTAAGATTATTTAGAAATGGGAAATGATTAAATTAGGAAGTTTATAAAAATATATATGGGTAGGTTCTTTATTCTCTTAATTTAGGGATTAAGAAAAGCTTATGTGGAAGCATGTGACATTTAAGCATTGTGTTATATTTTTTTTTTAGATATTGGACGTGTAGAGAAAAGAATTCGATGGGGCAATCGGCAAATCACACACCGAGGTGAGTAAACATATTTCTATGTTATGGTAATTATATTGTTTTAAATTTCATCTAATTGTTATTGCAAGTTATTTTTTTTACTGCATTTGAAATGATTCAATGTTTCCTCTTTCGCATTATATTAATTGATTCACTATATCACTGTATAAAGCATGTTGATAGAGCATAATATTATGATATATGAATATGATATGATTGATATATTGAATGATTGCATATGCATATTGAAATGATGGAGCTCACCCCCTTATGGTACTAGCTGGGGACGTTGTACCCATGTACGTTAAATTGATACAGGTTTGAAAAAGGATAAAATAAATGAGTACCTTCATTAGTACTAGATGGTGGCTCCTGTGACAATTGTATATTATATATGAAATTAAAAAGTTATGAATACTGATATGATGAATGTAAATTGAATATGAAAATGATTGGATTTAAGATTTATGCAAATGTTTAAATGATATGTTTAGAAGAAATAAATTTATGATATGTTTAAATATAAAGTGACATCTAACATATTACTTCTACTACCTTGAATTACTGTAATTTAGAGGCATATATTACTCGCTAAGCGTTGGCTTATTGTTGTTACTCTAACTTTTATTTAAGAAAAGTTTAAGATAATCAAATGAATAGAAGAGGCAGAAATGTCGACCGTAGACGTGAGGCACAAGAAGCAAGGTATATATATATATATATGAGTTTATATATTTGAAGTTTAGTGACTCTTTCAAGATTAATGAGATAGCTTTAAGCTAGCTACAAGAGACTTTTGGAGGGCAATCCAGCAGTCAAGTTTCCTAGAGAAAGTTTCTTAAAGTGTTCCAAGACTGGTATGTACCCATATCAGCCAGGAGACAGATGCAGGATAAATTCACTAGATTTGTACAAGATGATAAAAAATTATTATAATATAATCCCTCTTATATAATTCATGATGCCCAGCGGCCCTAGCCCTAATTTTTTATGCAGGAGCAGTGAACGAACGACGGGACATCCATCTCTTTCCCCCCATCTCGTGTGACACCTAGCGAGTGCAAGACGAGGTAGTTTTGATGATTCAATACACGATTTGCACTCTATTTCGAATTTTTCTTTTCGATCTTCAACACCTACGGAGGTTCGCACTCCATTTTTGAACTTCGTATTCGATGAACTGAGCAGTTTTTGTTTTTTTTGTGTTCAATGTACTACAAATTTTTTACTTCAGTCCTCTTACTAGTTGATATTATTTCCTTATGAATAAAATCATTTAAATATTTCTTGGCTGATTTTCGAGACGTCTGAATATACCATGCGAGTGATTATTCAGTTATTTTACAGGAGAGTGAATGAAATCGTTCATGATTTCATCTATTTTCCTTCTTTCTATTTTTTTCTTCTGGGTTGATTCTTCCGAAGGGTAATGATGTAGAATGAAGATGATTTTATTATTACATATGGTAAAACCTTCTATTACAGTTGAAGTTTGTGATGTAGCTGCTGAAGTTTGTCTATTACAGCTATTAAAACTTTCTAACAAATGAAATTTTCTGACATTTACATTAAGATATTTTTACTATGAATTATGGAATATCTATATCTTTCTATGATAATGATGTAGTATGTTAGGATGGTCTGAAGCTTCTCAGGCAACGACAACATCCATTATCAAGATGATTCATAAAAATTGATATTTGTAGACAACTGCTAGCCTGTTACAATTGTTCTATTTTATATTTTTTTAATGTAATTTTTGAGTTTTTTATCAATTTCATATATTTCTATATAATTAGTATTTGAATTTGATGATAGCTATTAAATGTTGGCAATGCTATTATACTTTTTTTAGAATGTCAACGCCAATAAGTATGGAAGGGGATAACATTGAGCTTTTAAATACTGAAATTAGAAATTTGATGATCATCTTCATTCTTACGTTTGTAATCATCCTAGAATGAGAATGATTCACATAATGATAACCATAATATTTATAAAGAGGTTGAAAGATGGACTGATGAGAATCAAGTGAATGATGTTGAAGAAACTGATGATGTTATAGGAAGAAGAAAAATGAAAAAAAAAAAACACTTAAAATTTGAGATGAGTTTAAGGAAGTTATTTTTCCTGATGGGCAAAGGAGAGTGTGTGCATTGTAAAAAGCAACTAGCTATAGCAGGTACTGGTGCAATCACCCATTTTAAAAGACATTTGGGCTGTTGTACTACTAGGATTTGTGCTTTGAAAAATTAAAAAAAATTCTTCAAACAACATATATAAAAAACTCATTTGACCAGAGTAGTTAAGATGTTGGAATATTAATCATCTTTAAATATGATCATCAAAAAGTTAGAGAAATTATAGCACATTACATACAAATTAATGATAAATCATTTTCAGATGTTGAAGAATTTGGATTCAATTTAATTTTGAAGTCTATGTCACCTTTTTTGTTGTTGACTGTAACGGAAAAATCACCGACCAAAACCCACCGACTCACCTACGATCGGACACAACTATTCAATCACCGACTCACTACCCATAACCGCTTGAACTATCGCCTCTCACGACATAAAAAAAAACGCTCCTCACGTTCGGTGGAGAGAGAGGCACACAGAAAAAAAAAGGGGAATTTCAGAGAACTCACCTCTCGATCTCCCATCGGCAAGAAGCCTGCCGACTCCAACCAAGCAAGCTTACCACCTCCTGCTCCGGTGTCGATCCCTCCAGCCGAAGCAAATCAGCCCTCAGGCCTCCTTCTCCGACGTCGACACCGTGTTCGAACCCTCCGTGGAGCAAATCACCGACCGAACTCGCTGGACCCCCCTGCCTCCGGCCGACGCTGCCGCTACCGCCGCCGCTGACTGCCGAGCTCGTCGCCGCCTCCGACCCAAGTCCCCGTCGTGCTTCGCCATGCCCTAGCCCGATCGGGATTCTCCTCTCCCGATCCTTCTCTATTTTTCTATAGTAAATATATATTATATAATATATATAATATGTATATTATATATATATATATATATATATATATATATATATATATATATATATATATATATATATATATATATATATATATATATATATCTCTAATGAAATAAAAAAAAAAAAAAGAAAGAGAGAAGAGTGGAGAAATGATTTTCAACAGGTGTCGAAGACCCCGGCCGTCGTACCTTAGGTCCGACCGGGATGGTTTGAAATTGAAGACCTGCGCCGTTGATTTTTAATCCGGGCAGATGGTTTTAAAATTTGAAGACCCCGGGCCGTCGCATCTTAGATCCGGCCGGGATGGTTCCAAAAATTGAAGACTTCACGCAGTCGATCTTTGATCCTGGTGGGATGGTTTAAAATCGAAGCCCCTACGCCGTCGACCTTAGGTCTGGGTGGGAAGAATTTCGGCAAATGCTACCCCGATTTCTCCCTTGGTAGGGAGGCAACGCCGGGAGGCTGCCAAAATTTTCAGTGAACTACAGAAAACTTGGACAAATTGGAGAACATTAAAATACTGGAGTTGGATAAATTGGAAAACATTCAATTGAACAATTTAATTTAATTAATTTGAAATTTCATAATTTAAAATTAGAATCAATTCTAAATAAAATTCGATTGAATAATGCTTGACCTACACTCGAACTGAACTCAAATCTGAATTCAATTTCTAAATTTTACTCGATATATGATACATTCAAATTGAATTTTCATTAGGATCTCACATTCAACGAGATAACAAAAGTGCATGAATCGCTGTAAAATCATGAATTTCTCATATTGGAAGGGATTAATAATGTTACCATATATCAATGGGTACACAACAAATTGGAAAGCAATTAGTATTTAATTTATCTCATATGAACAAGCCTTTTTGGTGGAATAATCTTTATGCGGATAAGTTGAATATATCTTACATATTCCAATTTCAGAAAATATATGTAATAGAGCATTTGACATTTAACTGTCGTTTAACAAAGAATTTCTCTATATTCCCTTATAAAAGTTCTTCGGAAACCCTTTGTTATGTTGAGATCGGCATGTATCAAGACTTAACATCACTCAAGGTCTGTAAAACTGAATAAGACAAACTAAAATTTACCTATAGATGGGAGCCAGAGAATTTGTAGTGTGCTCTATGATTATGCTACAAGTATAGATGAGAAGCCTCGTATAAAATAAATTAGCATGTCTTAGAATAGAAGCGGGGAACTTCTAGTTCGTGCTACCATTAACTTATAAGCAGAAGTAAAGGATTGATAGAGCACATAATTAGCACGCATGTAGCGTTAAGAAATTCATGACTAATGATGCAGCCTGGCCACAAGTGAGAACATAATCTCCTAGCATATATTGAACAAGTCTCCTATAGGAATTGTTTCAGATAACAATAAAGAAGACAAAATTATTTGAAACGTCAAAATGCATCTTCTCTAAAGCAAAATTCGTCGAGAGTAACGCTACCGGATCCGCAACATGTATGCAAGCGGAAAGAAGGCGTTCGTAGGCCCTTAAATAAAATCTTGGGCTATTTTCTAAGCAAAAATCACTTGTGCAAATGAATCATATTTAAATATTTTAAAATGCCTCTTATGTATTAAATATGATCCATTAAAACTAAATCCACCCTGCATGTGCTCCGGTCAACATGTTAAAAGTACAAACACCAATGATCGAGAATGCTGCGCAGGGTCAAATGACATAACCCGCATGTGCTCCAATTGTCATATCTAAGTCCCAAATCCGACGATTTAAGAATGCTGCGCGGGTCTAATATTCAAGTTTCATCATCCTCCTTGAGAGGACTGGAGTCGACACAACTTGAATTGCAAAATATCTCCCAAAATCCTATGAAAAATACAAATGATTTTAAAATCACCCCGATGATGGCCGTGTTGATCGAAAATCTCAACCGGAGGGGTCAAATTTCAAATCTCAAATGTCAAATCTCAAATCCAATAAAAATCTAAATTCTTGAAATAAAATCTATCAACTGAAAACTCAAAACTAAAAATCATCCACCTCCCGCAATTATTTGTCGGGGGTGATAAATTTGAAATTAACCTCAGCTCACAAAGAGCGAATGCATGTCGGGTGTATCACTAGGATTCATTCTCAAATAGTCTCTTGCCAAAAGGGACGTGGCACGTGCCCTCTGATCGGGTGGTTTTCGCCGTAAAAATGGCACCATTATATTACGATCGCGGCCAAAGCCCGTATATTTCCCTAAAGGCGTCAAACCCTTGAGCGATGGATCATAGGGTATATCCAATAGGCATAAAGCCCTCTGTTAGCTAAGGTGGATTCAGATATATCCCCTTAGATAAATACCAACCCAGGTCTACAATCTTGGACGAAGCAACCCATGGCTGCCGACAAGATGTCTTCTGTCAGGTTGGGTCGACTACCTCCTCTGACTAAGTAGACCAGGGATCATGACAGCCCGGGACGACGGAACCATGGAATCTTGATCGGGCTCGTCTTCATTCCCCCCACCACCAGTTTTAAGTTTATGGTGATAAACTCTAAATTCCAAATTTCAAACTTTCAAATTCAAAATTTGAACCCTAAAATTGTTGCTATTATACGATAGGTTTATAACCTATGTGACATCCTTAATCGAAAGTTCTCTCTCGTTATCGGGAGGGGTAATTAACTATAGGGGCTTGCGCCTATAGGGAACCAGAACTCAGATCAAAAAGTCCTCACTAAATGAGGACGAAATCTCTGGGTAGTGTCTTATCTATGAAACCCAATCTGCCTTCTGAAAATTCCCACAGGATCACACATCCTAAATTGGAATTTTCGGAGCCCACAGATTTCTGGCGACTCCGCTGGGGAATGGTTTCTCTTTCCATCTTTGGCTAGTCACTTATGTGTTATAATAGCAGCAAAAATAATGATGATATTGAGCTCTGTACGATGAACATCAAGATGCGACATTTGGTCCTTATGTCCAAAGATCCATCACTTAAAGATCCCGATGGAGCTAAAAGCTACCATCTATTATGATGGTAGAGTAAAGAAAGAATCAAGATATGTATGGTGAGCATCGGGGTGTGACACTTGGATATATATTCAAGAATCCACCGCTGAAAGGTCCCGACATAAGTGAAAATAAATATAGAGACCCACATCTCTAGAAATTTTTTTCAAAGAATGGTGTGACATCTAGTGTGTACTCCTAGAGATCCACCATTAAAGAAATTCATCAAAAGTTGATCTTAAAGATGGTCCCTATAAAAAAAATATTCTTGATGGTCTACGCCTTGAGAAATCCTTAAATAAATCTCATCACTCTGCAACCATATCCTCTTAGGTTAAAGAAGATTATCGCCCGACTTGCATTAGTGACGTTCTTCTCAAAGAGCAAGCGAAGAAAATGAAAGAGATTCTCTGTGAATTCAGGGATTACTTTGCCTGGGCATATACGAAGATGTCTAGCTTATCCCCTGATGTGGCGATTCACAGATTAGTCATCAAACTAGATGTCATACCTGTCAAGCAAGCTTCAAGGAGAATAAGATTGGAGATAGAAGAACAGATGATTGTCGAAACCAAGAATGCTCATTTAAGAATGGAAGAGTTCGACACACTTGATGAACTCAGGTTGGAAGCTCAAAAAAAAAATATAGAAATCTATCGAGGAAGAATGACAAAATCATTCGATCAGATGGTGCGTCCTTCGACATTTCAAGAAGGAGAATTGGTCTTGGTGTTGAGAAGACCCATTATCTCACAAAAAAAAAATTGGTGACAAATTCGTATCCAATTGGGAGGGCCCCCTTTATTATCGAGGAGGTATTTCAGGGAGGAGCTTATAAGTTATTCGACCTGGAGGGTCAGAGACCCATGATCGTCGATCAACGATCGATATCTAAAAAAAAATAAAAAATACTACGCATAAAATTGCCCAAGAAAATGCTATATATTTCATACACATTTATGTGTGATACATTCATATTTTGAAATTCTCTTGTATAGCAAGAATGCATTTCAAAATCCCCCATCAGACTGGGGGCATTTTAAATATTTATTCGGGTCGACATCGCGCCGCATGCCGAGATCCCCGAATAAATATTTAAAATTTTAAAATACAAAGCCTATCCAAAATCTCCCTATGAGACAGAGGGCATTTAAATATTTATTCGGGTCGACATCGCACCGTATGCCGAGATCCCCGAGTAAAATATTTAAAATTATCAATACAGATATTCTTTCATGCTAAAGAATATAATGAAATCTTTTTCAAAGTGTATGTGGGTGATTTTTCTAAAAGTTCGTGACTTCATTCCTTCGAGTGTACCAAGATTTTAAAAAGTCAAGAAAGAGACTTTTGTGATTATGCACTTCAACAAATTGAGCTGAAGAAGCTTGAAGTCTTCCATCAGCCTGAAACTTAAGGTTCGAATGAGTGTAAAAGGTCGGATCCAACACGCCCAAATATGGTCAGATCACTGGCAGCTCCGTCTACTCAATAAGCCATAAGAAAGGCCGTAGTAGAGGAACCCCCATCCTGGTAACCAGATGACAAAGAGCTGTCAAATTCTAGCTCTCCCAATCTGATGAACTCAAGTGATTCAGATTAAAGTCTTCTCAAGTGGTTAAGGATCAAGATACTACCTACGTTCGGTACTATAACCTGAATCCAGAACCTGTAAATCCTTCAACAAATCCGTAAAGCACAAAGCGAGGATTAAAGGAGTTTTTCTTCAACAAGTCCGTCAAAGCACAAAGCAAAGGACCGAAGAAAATTATCCCAAAGTTCGCATAAAGCCCAATGCTGAACTAAGTGGATTCTGTCATCAACAAGTCCGTTATGCACAAAGCTCTGGATCGATGACTTCTCGCCACCGCCTAATACAAATTTAAAGGGTTAGGTCTCCGGCATCTACTCCTTCATCAAGCCCGCAAAAGCTAGAAGCAAAGGGCAGAAGGTATAAATCTCCTGACAAGTCAGTAAAGACAAATCAGATAATTCTTCATCAAATGTCCGTAGCACAAAGCACAGGGCAGAAGAACCAAAATCTCAATATTCAAGTTAAAGCTATGAAAAGAAACATCCTGAATGACATTCTTAGTGCTTAGAAGATAATTATTTCACACTAAAGAATTGGTGGTAAATTTGAACCAAATTGGTAAGGTCCTTTTGTCATCAAGAAGGTGTATCAGGGAGGAGGCTATCAACTCATCGATTTGGAATATCGAAGACCTATGCCCCCAATCAATGGGAGATACTTAAAGAAGTATTATTCTTAAAGAAGTAAGTTGAAGATCATTCCCTTGTAAAGGGAGATAATAATTCTAAGATGTCTTAGAAGTTCTCCCACAAGACAGGGGGCATTTTTTATTTAAAAATGCCAAAAATCTGATGACGGATGAAATTTCCCTTTAAGGCAGGGGGCATTTTAAATATTTATTTGGGTTATCATCGAACCCCAAATAAAATATTTAAAATCATTCATGAAGCTACTATAGCATAAATACGGGGCAGAAGTTGGTGCCTTCAAGCAGGCAAATATACAATCATCGCAAAATTTTTTGCCAAAATCTCGAAGTTTAGATTGAGAAGAAATTTTGATCTAACAACTTCAACAAATCAAATTCGACAAGTATGAACTATCATAGTACAAGTCCAGTGCTCAAACATGTATGATATCAATCTCAACAAGCCTATATGCGGCCGAGCCACTAATAGCTTTACCTACTCAACAAGCCGTTCTAAGAGGCCGTAGTAGGAAAGCGCATGTTTAGTTAGCCCGATGACAAATACTATCAAGTTTGATATTTGTCCAATTTAGCAAATCAAAGCAGTTCAGATTCAAAAAAAATTTCTCAACTAACAAATGGATTGAGGCAAAATTTAGAAAAATCTCAATCAACTCAAAGGCACCAAGCCACAATAAAAAAAAAAAAAAAAAACTTCTATCAAATTTAGAGGCATTATCCTTCAATAAATTTGTCAAGCACAAAGCTAAGATCGAAGGAGCTTCACTTCTTCAACATGTCCGAAAAAAGCACGAAGCTTAGGACTGAAGAAGTTATTCCGCAGTTCTTATAAAGCTATAGGCTGAACTAAAGGAATATTATCATCATCAAAGTCTGTCATGCAAAAAGCTTTGGACAGATGACTATTTGTCACCGACCTAATATCATTCTAAAGGATTTAGGTCACTAATATAGATTCTTCATCAAGCCCATGAAAGCACAAAGCTAGGGCAGAAGAAATGTTAATTCATGACAAATCATAAAGATAAATCATGGATTTCTAGAAGACCTTCTATATGACATCTAAAATTTAATTTTAGAGATCTATAGGGTCAACCAGTTTACAACAAACATGATCTGCTATAGAGCGCATATCATATTTGTTGGGGGGCATTTGTTGACTGTAACGGAAAAATCACCGACCAAAACCCACCGACTCACCTACGATCGGACACAACTATTCAATCACCGACTCACTACCCATAACCGCTTGAACTATCGCCTCTCACGACATAAAAAAAAAACGCTCCTCACGTTCGGTGGAGAGAGAGGCACACAGAAAAAAAAGGGAATTTCAGAGAACTCACCTCTCGATCTCCCATCGGCAAGAAGCCTACCGACTCCAACCAAGCAAGCTTACCACCTCCTGCTCCGGTGTCGATCCCTCCAGCCGAAGCAAATCAGCCCTCAGGCCTCCTTCTCCGACGTCGACACCGTGTTCGAACCCTCCGTGGAGCAAATCACCGACCGAACTCGCTGGACCCCCCTGCCTCCGGCCGACGCTGCCGCTACCGCCGCCGCCGACTGCCGAGCTCGCCGCCGCCTCTGACCCAAGTCCCCGTCGTGCTTCGCCATGCCCTAGCCCGATCGGGATTCTCCTCTCCCGATCCTTCTCTATTTTCTATAGTAAATATATATTATATAATATATATAATATGTATATTATATAATAATATATAATATATCTTATATTATAATATGTATATATATATATATATATATATATATATATATCTAATGAAATAAAAAAAAGAAAGAAAGAAAGAGAGAAGAGTGGAGAAATGATTTTCAACAGGTGTCGAAGACCCCAGCCGTCGTACCTTAGGTCCGACCGGGATGGTTTGAAATTGAAGACCTGTGCCGTTGATTTTTAATCTGGGCAGATGGTTTTAAAATTTGAAGACCCAGGGCCGTCGCATCTTAGATCCGGCCGGATGGTTCCAAAATTGAAGACATCACGCAGTCGATCTTTGATCCTGGTGGGATGGTTTAAAATCGAAGCCCCTACGCCGTCGACCTTAGGTCTGGGTGGGAAGAATTTCGGCAAATGCTACCCCGATTTCTCCCTCGGTGGGGAGGCGACGCCGGGAGGCTGCCGAAATTTTCAGTGAACTACAGAAAACTTGGACAAATTGGAGAACATTAAAATACTGGAGTTGGATAAATTGGAAAACATTCAATTGAACAATTTAATTTAATTAATTTGAAATTTCATAATTCAAAATTAGAATCAATTCTAAATAAAATTCGATTGAATAATGCTTGACCTACACTCGAACTGAACTCAAATCTGAATTCAATTTCTAAATTTTACTCGATATATGATACATTCAAATTGAATTTTCATTAGGATCTCACATTCAACGAGATAACAAAAGTGCATGAATCGCTGTAAAATCATGAATTTCTCATATTGGAAGGGATTAATAATGTTACCATATATCAATGGGTACACAACAAATTGGAAAGCAATTAGTATTTAATTTATCTCATATGAACAAGCCTTTTTGGTGGAATAATCTTTATGCGGATAAGTTGAATATATCTTACATATTCCAATTTCAGAAAATATATGTAATAGAGCATTTGACATTTAACTGTCGTTTAACAAAGAATTTCTCTATATTCCCTTATAAAAGTTCTTCGGAAACCCTTTGTTATGTTGAGATCGGCATGTATCAAGACTTAACATCACTCAAGGTCTGTAAAACTGAATAAGACAAACTAAAATTTACCTATAGATGGGAGCCAGAGAATTTGTAGTGTGCTCTATGATTATGCTACAAGTTTTATAGATGAGAAGCTCGTATAAAATAAATTAGCATGTCTTAGAATAGAAGCGGGGAACTTCTAGTTCGTGCTACCATTAACTTATAAGCAGAAAAAAGGATTGATTAGAGCACATAAATTAGCACGCATGTAGCGTTAAGAAATTCATGACTAATGATGCAGCCTGGCCACAAGTGAGAACATAATCTCCTAGCTATATATTGAACAAGTCTCCTATAGGAATTGTTTAAGATAACAATAAAGAAGACAAAATTATTTGAAACGTCAAAATGCATCTTCTCTAAAGCAAAATTAATTCGTCGATGTAGCGTTAAGAACGCTACCGGATCCGCAACATGTATGCAAGCGGAAAGAAGGCGTTCGAAGACAAAATTAGGCCCTTAAATAAAATCTTGGGCTATTTTCTAAGCAAAAATCACTCACTTGTGCAAATGAATCATATTTAAAATATTTTAAAATGCCTCTTATGTATTAAATATGATCCATTAAAACTAAATCCACCCTGCATGTGCTCCGGTCAACATGTTAAAAGTACAAACACCAATGATCGAGAATGCTGCGCAGGGTCAAATGACATAACCCGCATGTGCTCCAATTGTCATATCTAAGTCCCAAATCTGACGATTTAAGAATGCTGCGCGGGTCTAATATTCAAGTTTCATCATCCTCCTTGAGAGGACTGGAGTCGACACAACTTGAATTGCAAAATATCTCCCAAAATCCTACGAAAATACAAATGATTTTAAAATCACCCCGATGATGGCCGTGTTGATCGAAAATCTCAACCGGAGGGGTCAAATTTCAAATCTCAAATGTCAAATCTCAAATCCAATAAAAATCTAAATTCTTGAAATAAAATCTATCAACTGAAAACTCAAAACTAAAAATCATCCACCTCCCGCAATTATTTGTCGGGGGTGATAAATTTGAAATTAACCTCAGCTCACAAAGAGCGAATGCATGTCGGGTGCATCACTAGGATTCATTCTCAAATAGTCTCTTGCCAAAAGGGACGGGGCACGTGCCCTCTGATCGGGTGGTTTCACCGTAAAATGGCACCATTATATTACGATCGCGGCCAAAGCCCGTATGTTCCCTAAAGGCGTCAAACCCTTGAGCGATGGATCATAGGGTATATCCAATAGGCATAAAGCCCTCTGTTAGCTAAAGTGGATTCAGATATATCCCCTTAGATAAATACCAACCCAGGTTTACAAGGTATTCTTGGACGAAGCAACCCATGGCTGCCGACAAGATGTCTTCTGTCAGGTTGGGTCGACTACCTCCTCTGACTAAGTAGACCAGGGATCATGACAGCCCGGGACGACGGAACCATGGAATCTTGATCGGGCTCGTCTTCATTCCCCCCACCACCAGTTTTTAAGTTTATGGTGATAAACTCTAAATTCCAAATTTCAAACTTTCAAATTCAAAATTTGAACCCTAAAATTGTTACTATTATACGATAGGTTTATAACCTATGTGACATCCTTAACGACTAGCCTTAATCGAAAGTTCTCTCTCGTTATCGGGAGGGGTAATTAACTATAGGGGCTTGCGCCTATAGGGAACCAGAACTCAGATCAAAAAGTCCTCACTAAATGAGGACGAAATCTCTGGGTAGTGTCTTATCTATGAAACCCAATCTGCCTTCTGAAAATTCCCCCGGGATCACACATCCTAAATTGGAATTTTCGGAGCCCACATTTGTAAAGTACTCAATGACAACAATAAGCAATGATGTTATAGAAGTGTATGAAAAAAAAAGAAGAAAAAGCTGGAAAAAGATTTAAAAAGTATTAAAAAAATAATTTTACAACAGATTTATGGAAGTAAAAAAACAATAAAATATCATATATGACAGTGGCATCTCATTACATTAATTCACAATAGAAGTTATAGAAATGAGTTTTAAATTTTTTCATTTGTCACCACCATATACAACTACTAAAATTATTGATATTTTCTTTAAGACTCTTTGTGAATGGGATGTTGGAGACAAAATATTTATTATATCAATTGATAATGCATTGAATAATGATAGGGCAATGAATCTTTTAAAATATAATTTTAGAGTGAAGAAAAAATTATTCTATAGAGAAAGGTTGTTTCATATCCATTATTATGCTCACACTAAATCTAATGGTGAAGAATAGTGTAAAAAGTGTAGAGTATATTATTGATAAGATTAGAGATACCGTGAGTTTTGTTAATACATCTGAAGCTAGGTTAGACAGATTTTTTGAGATTGTATAACAATTACAATTTTCTGAGGCTAGTAATGATTGCTTAATACATTGGTACTCAACATGCTCAATGTTAACAGCGGCATTGCAGTTAAGAAAAACTTTTGTTTCATATAATGAAATAGAAGTGACATATGTTGCATGTCCAATAAAATAAGAGTGATAAAATTGAAAAAATTTGTGATATTTTGATATTCTTTAACGAAGCAATTGATATCATTTAAGGAACATATTATCCTACGGCCAATTTATTTCTTTCATAAATCTGTATTATAGAGAGATGTTAGATGAGGGGGCAATTTCAACTGATCATTTTATTGTAAAAATAACTAAGAAGATGAAAAAAAAAATTTGATAAATATTAGGGTGAATGTAATCTCCTCATGGCATTTAGTGCAGTGATGGATCCACGAACATATTCCTTCGTATGGCGTAAGGGAATGAAGTATTCGTGCTCCTTGAACTCCCTCTTGCAAAATCGCTAACACCATCACTTTTTGCTTTAGAACTTGTAATATATTCCTCATACATTTCATAGAGTAGATTTCTTACATGCTGCACATTCCTGATGCTTTCATCTCCAAGATATATCATAGGGTAAGGAAACTCAATAACAACAAACTTCATTCTTGAATCCATCACTGCACCAAATGTTATGAGAATATTACATTCACCCCAATATTTATCAAATTTTTCTTTAATCTTCTTAATCATTTTTACAATAAAATGATCAATTAAAATTAATCCCTCATCCAAAA
>JACXSL010001028.1:0-33788 GCA_019514585.1 Dendrobium officinale
ATGGTTAACACATGAAAAATTGAACAGCTGTGGGATCTAAGTGTGAATTTTGAGGGGGAGATAACCTCTATCAATTGGTTGTGGTGAGTACACTTCTTTAAATTGTATGGTGTTAATCTGTGTGGAATCTGATTATGTCGATCAATCGGATTGTGCTGTTACTTGGACCTCAAGTCAATTTCTCATGGTTGTTGGTGGGTGTGGGGGGTTTAACCAATGCTTGGGTTCAGGAGCTTTGCACCCAAAAGATTTTTTTTTGTGCAACGCCCCAGTGCTATGTACCCAAGGGCCTCGGCACTGTGTTTCCGAGTACTCTGGAGCTGTAGAATTTGCTAGGAGAAACAACATAGAGCAGAGTTTTCTAGGAGAAACAACATAGAGCAGAGCGCCACATTGCTCTAGAGTAAGCGCCACAACATTGTTTAGTGTCGTAACATTGCAGGTTTGAGCCCCACAACGCTCCAAACTAGTGTCACAGAGCTGCAAGGCGGACTAGACTATTTTCTCTCTCTTTTTTTTTAAGCATTGTCCCTTGATGTTATTGACTTTACTTTCTCTTCTATTTTGAATAAGAGAATAGTGCAAGAGAGGAGAGAATCAAGGATAGAGTGTGAGAGAAGAGAGATCTGTACATATTTCTCCCAATTTTCATAATGGATTTCTTGGTGTGGTGTGACTCTGTGAGGTTTTTCCGATTTTGGATTTTTCCAAGTTAAATCCTTATGTCCTTTCTTTCTGTTTCTTTTACTTCGTTAATTATTTTGTTGTGGTGTTTTTCTTCCCTCTCGAACATATAGTTGTTGACCTCGATTTTGGCTCGATCGTGCTCGAGCACGTTTGATCGATTTAATCGAACATCGTCAAGTCCAATTTGAGCTCGAATCGACCCGACTCGAGCCGGATTAGACTCGAACATGTTCGATTAGACTCGATTAGTTGGTTTTCATCGCGTCGTACCTAATTTCCTTTAAATCGATCATTATTTCGGACCCGATTTTGTACGATTAGTTTTGTCGCGCCGACCCGAGCCTGAATTGAGTCGAATCGAGTCAAGGTTGGACTCGAATCTAATCCGGTTTTAGCCAACCTGACTTGATTCAGCCCAATTTAATTCCGTTAGAATCCATTTAACTTTTCAAATGGTTTGAATTTGTTGCCTAGATCAGGAAATTGGATCAAGCGGTTCAAATCAAATGGTCTGTTAGCCCGAAGTCGTTGCCTGATATCTGCGATCTTGGACAGTCTTTACAGAGATACGAAGCAGGTGGTATACTACTTGCGTGATATTCGGAAGCTGGAGCAGGAAGACGACGCTTGGGGCGGGCTTCCTCTTTTGGCGACAAGTTGGATTTACTCAAGACGAAGGCCCTCTCTCTCTCGGCATTCCCTCTCCCCCGGCTCTCTTTCTCTCTCTCGCTGACCCAGACCTCTCTCTCTCTCCCGTTCTCTGTCTAAAAAAACCGAACTCCCTCTTGCTCTCTGGCTCGATTACGCTCTCCCTCCCGCTCTGAGGCCGTCTCTCTCTCCCTGTTCCGACGCCAAACTTCCCTCTCCTCCCCTCTCTCATTCTCCCGTCCAGACCCAACGCCCGACTCCCATTCGCGCACCTGGACCGAGCTCGTCGCCAGCCCCCTCCTGCTGCTCTCACCCGACCCCAGCCAGGACTGAACCCGACAGCCAGTCGAGCTCCCTCCTCTCGCTCCTGTCCGATCTCCAGGCCGGAACCAGCCCAAAGCCGGCCTCCTCTGTTTCGCACGACTCCAGCCAACCCGATCTCCCTCTCCCTGTTCGCGAGCTAGGCGACGGAACCCGTGCTCCTCCCTCCGATCGAAACCCAAGCAGGAGCTGAAGCTTTGGTCTGTTTCTCTGTTCCGACGTTCCCAACAAAGCCGACGCTTCACTCAGTTACCTGGGACCGCCGACTTCTCAGCTCCCGTCGACACTAGTCTCGCCTCCCTAAGCCCACCGAGCCGACTGTCGTCACAGCAGGTATATCCCGCACCCTTCTCCTTTTTCTTCTACTTCTTCCTTCTTCTTTTATTTTCTTCTTCTTCCTCCTTTTCCCCTCCTCTTTCACCTTAATTCCTAACATTTCTTTCAATTTTGGTATGGCTTGATGGTTGTAGGAATAGGTTATAATGAAACTTTGAGGTGTGTATGTCATCACACCTCCTATTTTGATCCTCAAGTGAATGTTATCATCCTTAGTTTGCATGGTTGGTTTTGGGAATCATGAGTTGATCTATATTCCTACTCAAAGTGTTAATTTATTTTATTTGAGATGGCCAATTAACTTGTGAACTTACATTTATTTTGTGTCATAAGATTTAGAACTTAGGTGTAAACTATCAAGTGCATAAAGAGCTCTTTTGATTTTCTATCATAGCATGCATGTAAGGTGTTCGTTAGAATGCCTATTGGAAATAGAATGAAGGCTAGCTCAAAAGAAATGTCAAGCTAGTGTAGTGTTATTTGGTTCAAACATCCCAAGTGTATTTGGGCTTGTTGTCCTTATATGGAATTCATGATCATGAGATAAACTCTCTTGCTCTTGTTTACAACTAAGAAGTTTGGCTAGCATGAAAAGTTTCATGAATTATAATTGTTGTGGAACCTACATTAGTGTTTTGGTTTTGTGGTTGACACTTTATTCATGGTGAACGTTGGTGAATCTTAAACAAGATTTTGGGTGATGCACTTCAACTAAGCGTGCATACAAGCTTTGTGTAAGTAAGCGTGGATGCCAAAGGCTAGTTTTCATGTTAATTTACCTCATGTAATTTTATGAAATCCTTCATCGTGTCTATGTCTTATGATGACCATCATTGATCTTGTCGCAATTTATGTTGACTTGCCTTATTTTGGAATGGATAGTTGATGTATAGCTTTACTTTTGAATCATGCCATGTGGCTTAGGGGTACAAATGTGGCATTCTCCATCATCCGTTAGACTTCGCATGCTAGTTGTTTTGATCAAATGTCTTAGAGAGATTACCTTTTTTTATTATTTCTTTCATTTGGACACCGTTCATGCGCTCAAGTGGTTATTTTATGATGGAAAACATTGGCTCTTACTTGATTTGTGCAAATATATGAACACTTAATGCTTAGCATGGGCTTTGTAATTCTATTTTCAACTTTCAAAAGCATCTTTTCCTACACGTATGTGACCCTTTTAAGAAGATTTGAAACATTTCTTTTATGTTATATTTGGGAACGAAGGATTTTGCTTATTTTTCTTTTACTTTCTTTCCACAAAATGAATGATTGGAATGCTCTTTTGTGAAGTTTTAAAAAAAAGGGGTTTCTTGTTGGAAGGTGGCTCATGTACAAAAATTTTATATTTGGCAAAGTTTCGACATTAAAGAATGCTTACATTCAAGATTATATTCCAATATCATGTGCACTTTCAAAAGAAGAGCAAATTCATATGTTTATTAGAAAAGTTATATGTTTGAAAGTTTTAGATACTTACGCCGAGATCAACTCCCCATGCAATACGAAAGATTTGAATAATTGTAGTGGCTTAAGTTTTGTCTCTTGCGATGCATGTGCGTGGTAGAGCTTGTTGAAACTGAGAAAAGAAAACTTGAAGTTTGAGTTGGCATCTTCCTTAGAAACTACATGAGTCGGTTTACACCCAAATTTTATTCTAAGTGTCATTCATTGATCAGGTTTGTGAATGTGGTTGTGTAGGCTTACTTCGTCGGCATGAACAAATTCAATTTTTGCTAAACATTGTGTTGGTTATTTATCTCAAAACAAACAAAAGAACTTATAATGTTTGGGAAGTATGCTTAGTTGCAAGGTTGATGGAAGACGAAATATCTCTATGCTTATTTGGAACATGTTCCTTCATCACTTGTTGGATCTTTATGCAAAAGACACGACTGGCAAGCGTGGCTTCTTTGCAGAATTCCTGCAGCTTTTATGAGATTTTTTTCGCTGTTTTGGCAAGAGGTAAGTGCAGATTTTGGAGTTCTTATGGCTGTTTTCGCTCGAAAATCACTATGGAGCTTGGGTAGATCTCGCATTGGTTTATTGTAAGAATTCCTGCAGCTTTATGAGAGATTTTTTTCGCTGTTTTGGCAAGAGGTAAGTGCAGATTTTGGAGTTCTTATGGCTGTTTTCGCTTGAAAATCACTATGGAGCTTGGGTAGATCTCGCATTGGTTTATTGTAAGAATTCCTGCAGCTTTTATGAGATTTTTTTCGCTGTTTTGGCAAGAGGTAAGTGCAGATTTTGGAGTTCTTATGGCTGTTTTCACATGAAAATTTCTATGGCATTTGGATAGGTTTGTCACTACTTTGCGGTGAAATTTCCTACAGTTCTTTTTTGGTGAGCTTTTTCTTACCGGTCTTGTGAAAGAAAAATGTATATTTTGGAAGTTTTATCGCCGTTGTCTTGTTTTTATAGAAGGCTTTGCGACATTTGGACAAGCCTTTCATAGTTCTTGTATTAGAATCTCTGCGTCTTTCATATAGTTTTATAATGAATATTTGTGGAGGATTAGTGCAAACTTTACTTCTTTATTTACTTTTGGCAAAGAATGACTATCTACATTTAATATTTAGCAAAATATAAAGACTTGTTGAAAGGTTATGCATGGTTCACTATTAAAATATATTTGGGACTGAATATAAATTGTGTAAGATGTGACGGTACACTTTCCCTTATGGTTTCAGTTAAAGAGAGATGTGCACTTCATTCTCAACTAATAGGCACCCATGATGCTCTCACAAAATTTGCTAGAAACAAATGTTAGAAAACATACATGCTATACTCTCTTTTATTGGAAAGCACCTATGATTGGTTATATTTTGATGAGTTTACAAGAAAATCCGAAGCCATTTGCAACAAGCTTTTTTTCTTATGATTATGACTTCGTTGGGGATCTAATTCTAAATGTTTTATCTGTCTACTACTTGGCTTTGAAGAGCATGTTTGCAATTTCTTTTCTCGAGTACATGCGACCTTGTGAGAATTTTTTTTCTTATGTCGAAAGTTTCATGCAGCTATCTACTTGGCATGTTTTCTCGAGTAGAAAAGAGATAGGCGAGTATCAATATTCATACTTTGGTTGAGCTTCAACACTAAGCAAGTCAATTTGATTGCATGTCACAACTACAACTCTCAACATCACATTGGCTTGATTTTACTATGATAATTTTGAATGGAGACAAAGTAATTTGATACATGCTTAGTTAGCCCATTTGTAGGTTTCAAACCTTCTTTATGTATTTCATTAGTTATAAATTGATTGGGATGAGTTTTGAGAGTCCTTACTAGATTTATTATGTGCATCCATGATCCTTTTAGATAAAGGTTTATATAGGCATTGATGGTTTGCTCTCATTGTTTCTTCGCGAGTATTTTCATTTAAAATAAAGTAAAATTTAGAAAGATTTTGTGAATCGTTCTGTGGTTGTAAGTTTTGCGAGAGGCTTTATGAGTTGTTTTGCATCGAAAGGTTTTGTTTTATGGATTTGGCGAATCGGCTTGCGTTGGAATTTTATGTGTTTTTCGTCTTGCGAATGTTTTATGACGAGTGCTTTACAATGAGGGATTTCCATAAAATCTTCTTGTTGGAAAGCTTTGTTTTTTTTTTTTTTTTTTTTTTTTTACCCCACTCCAAATATAAATAGAAGCACTTGATTATTAGGTGTTTGGTAGAGTTTTTGTGTCAAAACAAAAAAATAGAGGGTTGGGTAGATTTCCTTTTGTAAGATTTGTGTAGTATCAAATTTGAAAGTCCATGCAAGTCTTGTTGTATTTGGTTAAATTTGTGAAGTAAGGCCCCTTTAGTGTCTTTTAGAGAACGACTAGTACCTTTTCATTGGAGTTAGATTCTCCTAGTGGTCATTTCTAAAATATATATATGAGTTGATTTTGAACATTTAGAAGCTTTATGTTAGAAACCTTTAGTGTTCTCTTTTTGAAACAAGACAGTCCTTACTCCTTTGTATTCTCCCTTGAATATTAGTCTCTAAAAGTATAGAATTTTGGGATGAGTATAAAACAATAGAGAGTCTACTTTTAGAGGTCTTTCTCCCTTAGTTGATTTGGGTTTGGGTTGTAGTGTCTTGTAAGTAGAGGTGTCGAAAACGTATCAAGTGTCTTGTTTGGAGTGGGAATAACAAAGGGCATTGTTGATATTATAGGATGCATTTGACTGCTACGAAATGTATCCAATAACAACGATGCCTACACCCTTTTTTTTCGGATTTTCGTTCTTTTTCTTTTCATTGCGTTTAGTCGTGTTTTACTTCGTCCGTTAGTTTTCTTTGCTACTTTTTCTGCGTCCTGGTACTGCACACCTACAAGTTGAGGAGAACCCAAAAGACATATGACCCGACAAATAACAAAAGGTACGTTCTAGTCTTTATTGCATTTTTCATTTCCTTACACTATCATTTATTCATAGAACTGCTCTAATACCTTTCTTTTCTATGTCGTGCGAGGTACCTTTCGGAATGCAATAAGCAAGGAGCTTTGGAGCATTTCGGGGAGGGAGCTAGGACAACCGGATCCAAGCATCAGTCGTCCCTACTCATCTAGTAGGGGCGCTACGGGCGGAACCACCGGGTCGTAGCCCCCCGGTGCTGTAAGCTTTCTAAAACTTAGGAAACCTTTAGGGGCCTAGATTGATTGTACGCCTCCCACCCTTAGGGCCTTGTAGAAACTTCAATTATATTTAGGATTGTTTCTTGTTTTACTTTATTAGATCCTTTGAACCCTATGACATCCGTGTAGAAGTCTTAAGAATTAGAAAACACTGCTTTTAGTCCTACAACATTAGCGACACTTAAGGACAAAAATTAAGGACCGAGTCTTAGAAAATATAGACTTAGGATGCATGCTCCCTATAGGATAGAGACATTAAAACTTAAACTTAGTGACACGTTTTCCTAGGTTTGGCTTTCTTTTAATTCACTAATAATCAACCAACTAATTTTAATCTAATTCTTAAAATCTATTAAAATATTTAATTCTTAATCAAGTTAACATTAATATTCATAATTATTGAATTCTAAATCTAAATTATAAACCTAAATTCAATTCAACTAATTTTATAATCAACTCTTAACCAATCCTAAAATTTAAAAAAAATGTAGATTTAATTAGGAGATGAAATCTTAATCTAAAATTCATTAGGATAATGCACTTCTAAATATCAAACCTTAGAATAACCTTTAAAAAATTAATTAACCAATTTGATTAATTAAAATACCTAATTCATATTTTCTTTTCTTTTAATAACAAATTATAATAATTGAACAAAGTTAATTATCACTGGGTAACCCAGGCCTACGAGGCTATTAAGTTAGCCCCAAGGAGGGTGAAATAAACCTCACGGTCTCGGTGTGAAACAAAGGTGATGATTAATCAAAAATAAAAATAAAATATTCCTAAAATCAACTCTAAAACATTAAGATTTAAATTTTAACTAAACTACCTTAGCCTCTTCCAACAAACTAAAATACGAACAACTTTAACTAAACTATCTTACCTAGGACCTACCAAAACACACACGGTTTTCACACACTTAGACTGGTTTGCTAGGACACGACTATTAGTTTTAGGTTAGGTTGTTGTTCCGCTGTTCTTTTCTTTTCTGTACTTTGTTGTGACGCTCTGCATGTGACCCGTGTGCTGGTTGTTTTCGCTACTTGTTGTAGCCTTTTTGTGATGCTTTTTTCTGTGATGTTCTTCTAGTTTTCTTTCTGTACTGTTGCTGTGAGCGTTAGAATACCCATAGGTTAGGCACGCTCTCTTTATACTAACATTGTCTTCCTGCAGATGGCCGTGCTCATATAATGCTGCTAAAAGGGGGCTAAAAATTAATAAATTATGTATAACTGCTTTAGGTACCTGCTTCAGCTGCTTAGCCCCCAATAATTAGAGCACGGCCAAGTAATTGATGTGAGCATTTTCTTTATTCATATATAACTGCTTGGGTGAATTTTTATTATAACTGCTTAGGATAACCCCTGCAGGAGAGTCTAGATTTTCTATTTTCATTCATGTATTTGATAATAAAATGTTGTGAAAGTCATTAAAATGGGGCATTTTAAATGAGTAGGAGTCCAAAGGGAAAAGTAAACCCCTACGAGGGGGTTTCCTTTTTCATTTGGGCATCCTTTTGGAAGACCCACTACGAGGAGCTAGAAGGATTGAAGATGATCCAAAGACGAATCGAGGAAGGGAAGACGAAGATTGAAGATGTAAAATGCCTCATTTTAAAGACTTGCGTCATTTCCGGGTTGTTGTTGGTGGAGCCCGGCCACCATTACTTTCTGTACTCTGTGATGTAATATTATATGGCACTTGCCATGGACACTCTTTTTCGTGGGGATTTGTTTCTGTGTTGTGATTTACTTACTTTGTTGCGCAATAGAACCAGCATGCTTTTCATAGGTTTCTTTTTGCATGTGCTTTGTGTCTGACCGTTAGGCTCTTTAGGAATAAAATTTTTCTACTCGTAATTATTTAATAAAAATTTAAGATTAACTCACATAGAAACATAACGACTCTAGGGAATAGCCGGAATCGTCCGGGGTGGCATACATGCATTCTCTCACCTCCTAGACAAATTTCCCCGCCTGCGGGTAGAGTCCGGATAATCTGGCCTATGAGGATGAAGTGCCGGACCTGGGGAAATTTAGTCATTCAAAAATTATTTTATAAAGCCTTTTTTAAAATTCATACATATCTGATTTGGAGACTTTAACCAGCATAAATTGCATTAGTAACTAATTAAAATTAAGATTTAATTGCATTAGTTTTAGGAACATTATACCACTCATAAGTGTGGGATCAATTAGGAATTTCTCTAGTTTGTCGATCCCAAATTTCAGCGTCTAAACTACCCTCCCATCTTTCATACAGACTGGACAGCATGGATTTTATACGATTAGGTGGTTTTAGCTGGCTTCCTTTGTCAGACAAGGAGTAAGTCCAGATTGCATTAGTTAGGTCGTAGATGTTAGTGTTGTTGTGCAACACTACATCTTTTGTAGATTTAGGATCTAAAGGTGGAGAGTACAAGTGTACTTCTATACACCTTATTGGTGGGTAAGTTCTCCATTCTTTCGGAGACTATAAACCCTACTCATCTGCGTCACACAGATGACGCCACTTCCTTCTTTCTCTCGTGCTTGTTTGAGATGCTTCGCCTCTCTCTTCTTTTTCTCCAGTTTTCACTTCTCTTAGCCGGCCGGATGTTGATTGAACCTTGCGTGATTGATCGAGCCAGATTGGGACCTTCTCCCCTTTGATTAGGAAAGCCTAGAAACCCCTTTGCACTAAACCCATTCGGAGAAGATAATCTAACATCCTTAATCGAGAGTTTTCCTAAGTCAAGGCTTAGGATGTAATTAACTACGGGGGCTTGCGCCCGTAGGAAACCGATCCCCACAATCAAATAAAACCTCTATTCGAGCTGATGCATCGAATAGGGGAAATCTCGTGAATTTAGGGTTATAGATATTATTATCCATTGAGGTGCGTAGGCGAAAACCCGCTATCCTCCATGGCTAATCGTATCTATAACTCCATCTGCTCTTCCATCGGCCTGCTTGTGTCGATTGTAAGGGCCTACGACCACTTTGTCCTACGGGATAGTGTGATCGTATCCTTTGCATTCGAACCACACGAGCGGAATCCTTTCGGAGACCCACAGATTTCTGGCGACCACGGTGGGACAGGTTTCTCTCTCCATCTTCGGATGTTAAATTATCTCCTTCGGTGTGTACTCCGGGTTTAGTGTTCTTTAGTTAGGTTCTTCCTCTTCTAGCCTTTATAGGCTATTCCGTCCCTTTCTTTCTCGTTCCTTCCGGTGCTTTTGTTTACGCTAATTGTTATTGTTTGTGTTAACAGACAGTGCAATGGCGTACTCCGGCCCTTCTGTTACTTTCTGTTTTGGCTCTGACTCGCGGGTGACACTCCCTGAGTCCCTGTTGACGAGCCCACCGGCGGGGGGGATCACTTTCGGATCCTTCACTGATTCGGCGTACGTCACTCTTGGCGGGCCGACCCCCTCCGAGGCTGCCGCATTCTCTCCCCCTCAAAGGAGAGGACGCGCAGCTATGAGACCTTTTGGACGATCCGTTGCTCGGCAGCCAGCCCGGGCACCCGTTCGTCCAGTTGCTGTTCGTGCGCAGCCAGTGCGCCCGGTGGTTAGGCAGCCAGTGCCTAGGCCACTTCCTGTTCACCCTGTTCGTCCAGCAGTCAGGCGGCCAGCGCCTGCTGCTCCAGTTGTTCGTGTGGCTCCGCCCCCCCTCAGCGCCGGCAGCCAGTCGTACCTTTACCTGCTGCCCCGGTAGAGGCCCCTCGTGCTCGAGTTTCCCCTCCTCCTTCCTCTTCGAGGAAGAGGGTGGCTCAGGCCGAGCTTCCTCCACCCCCTACCCGTCGGGTTTCTGTGTTCACCCGGCTCTCTCACCCCGAGATTGCCGAGGAGACCCCGACACCCCCTCAGTCAGTAGTCCCTGTTCCTCCAGTACCGTCTGTGGGTACTGATGTAGCGTCTTCTTCCACCTCCGGCCTTGGGAGAAGGGCTAGGAGAAATAGGAACAGGAGATTACGCTTGGCAGCGTCCGATGCAGCAGTTCAGCGGATGGCAGATTCTGTAGCTCAGCAGGAGCCGGTTCAGCAGAGGATGGTTCCCTTACAGCGGGAGCCACGTAGACGAGTAGTTACCCCAGTTCCTGATGTTGTAGTTGCCCCTGAGATCGACGCAGTCCAGGGAGGACGCTTTTCCCCTCTAGTACATAGTGGTGATGAGGAGGATGCTGCCCACATTGCAGCAGTCCCCTCCTGTCCCCACTACTCTTCCTCGCGCTCGAGTCCCCAGAGATACTGTCACTCGGACCCTCACTCAGAGGATCCGAAGCATTATCCGTTCAGCGCGCGGTAGAGGTCGTGTTAGTGAGGAGAGGTTACTCCATCAGATCTCTCAGGTGCATTCTCAGTTGCAGCGACAGTCAGTTAGGCAGAGTTACCGGTGGCAGAGAGGACAGCCACCACGACAGCAGATTAGAGTTGTTCCTACTGATAGACCTCAGGCAGGTGCCCCTACTGCTGGACGACGCCCTCGCCGTCATGGACGTCGCCCACAGTTAGAGCCTGTCCGATCCCAGCTTGAGTCAGTTGTCGTTGCCCCCCTCCACTCAGTTAGATGTTCCTACCGGGTCCCGTCGTAGTAGATGGGTTTGGAGACGTCGGCAGGTGGATGAGCCTGTCGAGACGGAGCAGACAGTTGGTACGATTCGGCGAGTTGATACAGTCCCTTCAGTGTCAGTGCCAGTTCAGATGGATGTTGATGCAGTAGGTGTTGATAGTAGTGCCCCGGCTCGAGTGGAGCCAGTTGCTGCTTCTAGTCCCCTTAGGATTTCTTTTCCTATGGGTCCGTACATAAACGCCCTTTGTCAGACCCTCTCCGATGATGACTTGCTTACAGAGGAGTCAGACGAAGACATCCCCGTTCACCGTGTCTGTGTTGTCACGAGACGAGGCACGTCAGATGAGCAGCATGAGCAGTACGATGATTTAGAGGAGCAAGGGGAGGCTGATGTACCTTCCACCTCAGCACAAGGTGGACCTCCCCGTTCAGTAGATACGGATGTCACAGTCTTGCAGTTACAGACTCAGATGGCGGAGATGGCTAGAGCCATGGCGGCGATGACCGCCCAGTTGACGATGTTGGGGGCTACACCCCATGTCATGGATGTAGTTACTCCTACTACATCTAGAGACGAGCCAGTAGCGCCACAGTCGCCAGCCCCAGAGCCTGTTAGAGTCGATAGAGTTCAGAGGGCAGTTCCGATGTCTCCACCAGCAGTACAGTTGAGTGCACCAGTCCAGAGTCAGTCAGTACAGTTGTCACCAGTTCAGATTCAGGACATGATTGCACAGAGGGTTGACCAGGCTATTGCTTCTAGAAAGTCTGGGGATTCTGTTAGTAGAGGCCGCCCCTACCCGGTAGAGTACGAGCGGGAGCCTTATCCCGCTGGTTTTGTTCCTCCTCGTTTCCGAGTGTTTGATGGGTTTGGAAACCCAAGACAACATGTGGCTCAGTATCGGGCCATATGTTGTAACATTGGAGGAAACGATGCTTTGATGCTGAGATTGTTCGTTAGTAGCTTAGGGGGAGTGGAATTTGAGTGGTATGCCGATCTCCCCAACGATTCTGTTCGCACTTTTGCTGAGATGGAACAGTTGTTTGTTCAAAGGTTCATTAGTACAGAGCATAGAGTGACTGTTGGTGAGTTGGTAGTGACCAGGCAGCGTCCCCACGAGTCTCTACCTAACTATATAGTTAGGTGGAGGAACCTTAGTCTTCAGTGTGAACCTCAACTGCAAGAGCAGCATGCAGTTGAGATTCTGTTGAAGAATATTGATGGTCCTATCGCTCCGTACCTGAAGGGTTTCAGCATTCGAACCTTTCAGAAGTTGTTAACCAAAGTCACTAGCCTGCAGGACAGCATACCCAGTGCAGTCCCTCCTAAGGTTGAGAGTCAACCCCCGCGTAGACCTCAGCGTTTGGAGTTTTCCGGGGCACCACCTCCTAGGAAGGGGGAAGTGCATAGTACTTCTGATGCTCATGATAGGGGCAAGAGGCCCATGGTTAGTTCAGTACCACAGCGTCCACCACCACCACGACCTCAGTTTCAGCCCCGACCCCAGTTACCACCACCAGCACAGCCTCCTGTTCAGTCTCAGCTACGACCACAGAGTCAGCAGCCTAGGCCCTCTTATAGAACTCCAGAAAACCAACAGTATCTACAAGAGAGGCTTAGCAAGGAGTATCCCTTTAAAAGGGAGAGTGTGAAGAAGATCTTCAAGTTTTTGGTTAAGAAGAACATTTTGACATTTCCACCCAACAGGAGAGTGGAAGAGGAGGGACAGACAGAGCATCCTTTGTATTGTCCATTTCATAGACATATTGGCCATGTGATTGAAGATTGTTATGTGTTCAAGGACAGAGTGGAAAGCCTTATGGCTAGGGGTGAGATTCACTTGCAGGACAGCGACCTGGTGAATCCTCAAGGTAAAGTTGCTCAGATAGTTCAGATGATTACTAGCTCCAGTCAGTGTGATAGTCAGTGTGGTGTTCAGAGCAGTGACAGTAGAGCACCTCTTAGTTCTGGGGAGGAGTGGCAGCTTGCACTCTCTCGCAAGACAAGGGGTATGATCAGACGAGCAGTTCAGAGTTCAGAGGCAGTTGAGAGGAGGCCCCCACAGGCCAAGTCGACAGTTGCCAGCCCAGTTTCTTTGCCAGTTTCTTTTTCTTCTTCTGTTGTAGTGCCTACTGAGCACATTTCTTCTACTTCTCCTTGTATTAGAAAGATGTATGAAAGAGAGAAATTTGTTGTAACTTCTGAGGGGAAGACAGGATCTCTTCCAGCACTTACGCTGAAGGATTTTGTTCTCCCTTCAACTGATGATGAATTAATGGAAGAAAACGATTCTGGCTACTTTTGGTGTCTTGCCCCTTCTAGTTCTACTTTTTCTAGCACTCGTTCTTCTTCTGTTTTATTTATTTCTGAAGATAATAATGATAATGATCCTCCTTTTGGAGAAGAGTTTGAGTGTGAGGAAGAGCCCGTGTTTGCTATTCCTGAAGGAGGTTGTTACATGGATTCAGAAGATGAATCCGAGAACACTCCTCAGTCACTTCTTAATGAACCAACACAAGCCATGTCACCTGAACCAAGTGAGTCCTCTATTGAATCTGATTCAATACGAGAGATACAGTTGCGTTCGGGTAAGGTCCTACCACCTAAAATGGCTAAGAATAATAAAGAAAAAGATAGAAACATCATTACCCAACAGGATGATCCTATCCCTCCTCCTCAAGCACCTGCTAAGGAGAAGGGAAAAGGCCCTCAGTTGGATGTTGATTACAATGTGTTGGCTCATTTGAGGAAGATTCCCTCCCTCCTTAGTGTTTATGATGCATTAATGATGTCTTCTGACTTGAGAGAGACTTTGGTGAAAGCTTTACTGGAACCAGAGTCTTATCAAGCCTTTTTTGCCACTGAGTCAGTTAAGGATGCATGCTATTTGAGAGAGATGCCATGCATTACCTTTTCAGACCGGGATCTTCTTTTGGGAACTTCTGATCACAACCGTCCCTTGTACGTCACCACTGAAGTAAATGGTTATGAGTTGAATAGGGTCCTCATTGACCAAGGAGCTTCAGTTAATATCCTTAATCATGCCACCCTAGAGAGTCTTTCCCTTGGCCACTTAAAGCTCACTTCAGATAAGATTATGCTGAAGGGTTTTAATGATCAAGGTCAGCGAGCTCTAGGTTCCATCACTTTGCCTTTGCGTTTTGGAGATCTTTTGACTGAGGCGAAGTTTCATGTTATTGAGGCAGATACCTCATACAAGGCTCTCTTAGGAAGGCCTTGGATACATGAATATGGAATGGTGCCCTCTACACTGCACCAATGCATGAAGTATATGAGGAATGACGTAGAGTTTTCCATCCTTGGAGATATTCAACCTTTTGCCGTGCATGAGGTCTTTATTTATGATGATGCCGAGCATTACATGCCTCAAAAAGATCGTAGACCTCCCCCTGCTCAGTCACCAGTGATACCCACTAGTATTGTACAGGGTCCTATGCAACCACTTGCACAGGGTTCTATACAACCACTAGCACAGGGTTCGTCACAGGTTGGGATTGAGGCAGATGTTTCCACTGAAGACCCGGATGAATCTTTACGATTTGTACTTAGACGCGATGTTCCCCCTAGTAGAGGTAGGGGATTACGTGGTAGAGGTCGAGGTAGAGAGTCAGTTCGCCCTCCGAGGAACTTTGATACTCGAATCCCTCCTCCCTCGCACTTGTACACTTCTTCTTTGACTGTTGAGTCTGACTCTGATGATGAGATGATTGATGTTCCTCGTCATTCGGTTCCTTTGCCTGCCTTTAGTGTTGATCACAATTCCTATCCCATGTTTCATAGGAATTTGATACCTCAGGGTGGTTTAGTTGTTGATAGTGATTCAGACGACGACGGAGATGTTGGACGTCAGACTACTAGTCGACAATCCCTGTCTCGCCAGATGTACGGGATGAGAATTGAGGAATCTCCTCCTCAATCTTCCCCTACATCTTCCGCTAGTGTTCGTGGTACACTACCCTTAGATAGGCGCTCTGTACAAGAGCTGCACACTCTCTATGTGCCACCACAATCCGCTTGGCATGCATCGTTGTTTCATAGTGTCGGTGTCCCACAAAGTACTGACATACAAGATCCTGTGGAATCCACTGTGGACGACGAGATCATGCCAGTTCCCCGGTACTTTTCCCCTGCTGTTGATAATTTTGTTGAGCGAGGTATTGTCCCTTCGACTTGGTCAGGTAGACAGGCCCAACAGCAGGCCCGAATTTGGCGAACTGATTTTCCTCGAACTGGACAGGGTATAGGCTATTCTCAAGAGAATCAGTCCCCTTCCGCCAATATTCGTGTTGTTTCTCATTCTTATCCGGTCGTTTCCATCGCTGATGATGAAGACCCGGAGGAGAATGAGGACAGGGTCCTTGAAGCTCCACGTGAATTCGAAGATGGCGCCAGTTCTGCCATGGACGAATTGTGTGAGGTGAATTTGGGCACTGAATCGGATCCTCGGCCTATCTTTCATAGTGCTTTGTTATCCGAATCAGAGGCTCAAGAGTATGTTGCACTTATTTCTGAGTTTAAGGATTGCTTTGCCTGGAACTACACAGAGATGCCCGGTTTAGACCCAGAGGTAGCAGTCCACAAGTTAGCTATTAGTCCTGATGCAGTCCCTGTTAAGCAGTCACCTCGTCGGATGAGGTTAGAGATTGAACAACAGGTGATCGCCGAGACTAAGAAGCTTATAGAAGCTGGTTTTGTTCGTGAAGAGAAGTATCCCACTTGGCTTGCCAATGTTGTTCCAGTCCGGAAGAAGAATGGTCAGATTCGTGTCTGTATAGACTTCCGTGATTTGAATAAGGCATGTCCTAAAGACGATTTCCCTCTTCCTATCCCTGAACTCATGGTTGACATTGCTTCTTCACATAGCATTTTCTCCTTCATGGATGGTTCATCTGGTTACAATCAGATCAAGATGGCCCCTGAAGATGAGAAATTTACTGCCTTTCGCACCCCTATAGGTGTGTTTTGTTACAAGGTGATGCCCTTTGGTCTCAAGAATGCCGGGGCCACCTATCAGCGTGCCATGACAGTCATTTTTGATGAGCTGATTCATGAGCAGGTTGAATGCTATGTGGATGACTTAGTGGTCAAAAGCAAGGTCCGTAGTGATCACCTCCGAGACCTACGAATCGTTTTTGAGCGCTTAAGAAAGCATGATTTGAAGATGAATCCCCTAAAGTGTGCATTTGGAGTTAGTGCGGGAAAGTTTCTTGGTTTTATTGTTCGCTATCGTGGCATTGAGATTGATCCCTCCATGATCAAGGCCATAGTGGACTTGAAACCCCCTAGGAGTCTTACCCAGTTGAGGTCTTTTCAGGGTAAGCTCGCTTTCTTGCGGAGATTTATCTCCAATCTTGCCGGTAGGTGTCATCCCTTTGCTGCTTTAGCAAAGAAAGATGCCCGCTTTCATTGGGATAAGAGTTGTCAGGAGGCCTTTGAGAGCATAAAGCGCTACCTGATGAGTCCCCCAGTGTTAGCTGCACCCATCCCTGGTAGACCGTTGATCCTCTACACTACGGCCTTGGATGAGTCACTTGGTGCACTTTTAGCTCAAGAAAATGAGGAAGGCAAAGAGAATGCCTTGTATTACCTTAGCAGAAGGTTGATTCCTGCAGAGCTAAAATACCCGGCAATGGAAAAGCAGTGTTTGGCTTTGATCTTTGCTGTGCAGAAGCTTAGACACTACATGCTCTCACACAAGATCAGTTTGATTTCTCGAGTCAACCCTTTGCAGTACCTGATGACCCGTCCGACTTTGTCAGGTCGTCTAGCACGTTGGTCCATGATTTTACTGCAATTTGACATCACTTTTGTCCCTCAGCGGGCCGTCAAAGGACAGGCTCTAGCTGACTTTCTTGCTTCTCACCCGATCCCTGCAGATTCCCCACTTAATGACGATTTGCCCGACGAATTAGTCATGAGTGTGGAAGAGCAGGAGTCCCCTACTTGGGAGTTTTACTTTGATGGAGCCTCTTCCATCAAATCACTGCGTCCTTACGAAACTCCTGTTGTTAGGGTAGGTTTGGGTCTTGTTTTTGTGTCTCCTGAAGGCCACACCCTTCGTTACTCCTACAGTCTTTCAGAGCCTCGTACTAATAATGAAGCTGAGTACGAAGCCCTGATTGTAGGACTTGAGTTGGCCATTCAGATGAGCATTGTACGGGTGAAGATCTTTGGAGATTCGCAATTAATTATTAATCAAGTTGCTGGAATTTTCAAAGTTCTCAAACCTGAGCTCTTGCCTTACCACGACAGGGCAATGGAGCTCTTGTGTTTGATCCCTGAAGTGACCTTAGTTAGAGTCCCTCGATCTGAGAATGGTAGAGCGGATGCACTAGCTAAACTTGCTAAGGAATTGGCTGATCCGAATGGAGATCCGGTGTCAGTTGTTGTTCAGTACCGACAAGCTTTGTGTCCCGCTGACTTGTCTTCTCCCGATCAGACCCTCGCAGTGTATGCTGTTGAGGAAGAGTCAGATTGGAGAGTCCCCTTCGTCGAGTACTTGAAGCGTGGAAAGCTTCCGGATGATCGCTCTCTTGCTGCTCAGATTAGAAAGAGAGAGCTTTGTCCTTCTCCTATGTGAATGAAACCCTGTACCGACGCTCTTTTGACCAGATGTGGTTACGTTGCCTCAACAACGAGGAGGCTCGTAAAGTCATGGGCGAAGTACATGAGGGGCTTTGTGGTGCTCATCAGTCCGGACCTAAGATGAAGGTCAGAATTAAACGCCTTGGTTATTACTGGGCCCGACAATGATCCGTGATTGTATGGAGCACGCTAGGAAGTGCCACCAATGCCAGATTCATAATACTGTTATTCACCAACCTCCTAATCCGTTGCACCCCACCGTGTCTTCTTGGCCTTTTGAGAGTTGGGGCACGGATGTAGTGGGTCCTATTGACCCTCCTTCCTCTAAGGGTCATAGGTTTATTCTGGCTGCTACTGATTACTTCTCTAAGTGGGCAGAAGCTATCCCGCTTAAAGAAGTCAAATCAGAAGATGTGATGCGCTTCTTTCGCGATCATGTTGTCTACCGCTTTGGTGTTCCGCGCCGTATAATTTCGGATAACGGCCCGTCTTTTAGAAGCACCAAGATTGCTAGATTTGCCCGCCGCCATAACATAAATTGGCGGTATTCCTCGATTTACTATCCTAGGGCTAATGGTTTGGCTGAAGCATTCAATAAGACCTTAGTCCAATTGATAAGGAAGATACTTGTGGCAAATAAAAGAGAATGGCACGACAAATTACCTGAAGCATTATGGGCTTATAGGACTACATACCGCACTCCTACTCAGTGTACACCATATGCTTTAGCTTTTGGGGTTGAAGCTGTCCTCCCACTAGAGGTTGAGCTCCCTTCGTTGCGTGTAGCAGTTAGCCACAATTTGTCCCACGAGGATAATGCCCGACTACGGTTGGAAGAACTTGATGGTTTAGAAGAGCTCCGTTTGCAAGCTCATCAGAACCTTAAGTTGTACCAGGCCCGGATGGCCCAGGCCCATGATCGCCTCGTCCGACCCCGTGCTTTTCAGGTCGGTGAGTTAGTCCTTGTCTTGCGTAGGCCTATCATCTCGCGTCGTCGTCGAGGTGGTAAGTTTGAGCCCATTTGGGAAGGCCCATTTGTTGTAGAGCAAGTATACGAAGGTGGATCTTACTTGCTAGTTGATGCGAATGGTGTTTCATCCCATGCCCGTCATTAATGGGCAGTACTTGAGAAAGTACTATGCTTGAGTTTGCACGTCGCAAGGGGCATCCCCTCGCCACTTGTAAATATCCCTCTGTATAGATATAACTCTAAAGGATTTCTTGTACTTTTCGGCAGTCCGTGGCCACGACGATTTGTCCTCTACCACGTGATGTTCGTCATGCAGAGTACGAGATCATCCTCAAGGGTTGTATGTAAATACGCTGTAGGGATGTTTGTGCTCACTTTCACATTCACTGATCACTTTGATATTGTTGCACAAAACTTTTTTTTTAGTCCTCTCTTAAGAGTTGATTTTCTCCAGTTTCACTTGTCACTTTCAAAGTGTGGTCTGGAATACCAAAACTACTAACTCGAATTTCTATGGAGCGTGATACTGGGTCCATCCTTGATCTACACTAGTCAAATATAGTGATGTTGATTCATTGTCACTTTGTGAATTTTCCTACAAATCGTTGTAATTTTTCTCTCTCCCCAGTTTTACTCATGTGGCGAGTATGGCCTGGGATATCAAAGCCAACAATTTTCCCCTCTTCATGTTGTGGTGTTCTTGATCTATATCTAAAAAAAAAAAAAAAAAAAAAAAAAAAAAAAAAAAAAAGTTGAAAAATTTTAAGGGGAAGTTCTCTTAGTTGAGTAGAATCGGTTGCCCTTGTCACAGGCGGAACCCGGTTCTACATTCCAAGAGCTCGAAGTCCCCCCAAAATTATTTCTTCTTGCGAGAGGGAAGCTCTTAGTTGAGAAAGAATCGGTTGCCCTTGTCACAGGTGGAACCCGGTTCTACACTCCAAGAGCCCAAAGTCCCCTCAAATTCCCTTCTGTCTATTCTAAAGCATTTCGATGATCTGTTAGGAGATGACTGTATGTTCACTTCTTCGATTTATTGATTGTTCACTTTTTAATGGGATGTTATTTTCCCTTACTTATGATGTGGTATATCTGGCTCTATATATTAACATCACTTCTTAGTGGATTTTGATCTTCTAGCAGAAAGTCGATCCACTACTTCTTTCAAATGATATATTCTCTCATTGAGATCTTGATTTTAGTTACAAGAGCAGTCTCTTTTGAATACATAAAATGTTTCTTGTACTTTTCACAGGGTCCCATCAGATAGCATGGGTGTTACCACTGTGATTTCTTTAATAATCATAAATTTTTGATATGATGATTATTGTTCTCAGTGGCAAGTGTGTCCCCTTGCCATTTCTATTCATTCATTATGAAATTATTCTTTTTACACGGTCGTATATATGTTCCTCTTTTTTTTTTAGAGAGATGTATATCTATCGATTACCTCATGTTTCATGATTTCAATTTTACTTAAGAAATTCTACTTGTATTTGAATTACTCATGGCCACGACGATTTGTCCTCTACCATGTGGTAACTAAAATATAAGGTAGTGATTTCTTAGGTGACTGATTACTTCTCTTTCCCTCACAGCACCATGCACTTGTGCGTTGGGTGGTTGTAGAGGTGACTTTTACTCTTTGTTTCGCCGTTTCGAATATGGTCAGGCAGACATTGAGTCATCCTCATTCACTGTTGCGATCTGGTCAGGTGAATGTTGGATTTCGTCTCTTGTTCCACTGTTGCGATTTTGGTCAGGTGGACAATATTAGACCTTTTGGGAAGCTCTTTATTCGTTGTTGCGAATATGGTCAGATGAATATTGAGCTGTTCTCATTCGCTGTTGCGATCTGGTCAGGCGAATGTTGAACCCCCTTTCTTTCACCCTTTGTCTCGCTGTTGCGATCTGGTCAGGCAGACATCGGGTTGTCCTCATTCACTGTTGCGATCTGGTCAGGTGAATGTTGGACTTACTTCTTTTGTCCCACCGTTGCGATTTTGGTCAGGTGGACATTAGACTTTTGGGAGGGCTCATTATTCGCTGTTGCGAATATGGTCAGGTGGATTTTGAGCCATTTCATTCGCTGTTGCGATCTGGTCAGGCGAATGTTGACTCCCCTTTCTGGTTGGGTGCCCGACAGAGTCCCTGGGAGGCATACTTCACCACCTCTTCATTCCCCCTGTTTTATTTCCTGTTTGGGGGTTGTTGAGTTTTCTTCTGACTCTTTGTTTCGCCGTTTCGAATAAGGTCAGGCAGACATTGAGTCATCCTCATTCACTGTTGCGATCTGGTCAGGTGAATGTTGGATTTTGTCTTTTGTTCCACTGTTGCGATTTTGGTCAGGTGGACATTAGACCTTTTGGGAAGCTCTTTATTCGTTGTTGCGAATATGGTCAGATGAATATTGAGCTGTTCTCATTCGCTGTTGCGATCTGGTCAGGCGAATGTTGAACCCCCTTTCCCTTTCACCCTTTGTCTCGCTGTTGCGATCTGGTCAGGCAGACATTGGGTCATCCTCATTCACTGTTGCGATCTGGTCAGGTGAATGTTGGACTTCTTTCTTTTGTTCCACTGTTGCGATTTTGGTCAGGTGGACATTAGACTTTTTGGGAAGCTCTTTTATTCGCTGTTGCGAATATGGTCAGGTGAATATTGAGCTGTTCTCATTCGCTGTTGCGAATATGGTCAGGCGAATGTAGAACTCCCTCTCTTTCTTTACTCCTTGTTTTTGCTGTTGCGATCTGGTCAAGCAAACCTGGACTTGTCCCCATTCGCTGTTGCGAATATGGTCAGGTGGATGTGGGACCCCCTTTCTTTTCTCTATTCTGCTGTTGCGATGTGGTCAGGCAGATAGATGATTCCATTACTTTCGATTTCTACTATTTTTTCTGTGATTGTTACTCTTATTATTGTTTTCCTTTGATTATTTCCTTTTGATATTTCTTTGATTTCCAAGAGTTGTTATTTCCCTTCTTTCCGTATCATCTTAGATGTTTGCCGTAGGTGATCGTTGAATTCTACTTGGTTCTTTGAGATTTTCCTTCTCCTATCCTCCACACTTTGGTTTGGACATGATTGATTTGTTTTGATTTGTTGATTTGTTTTCATTAGTTGACTGCATTTTCTCATAAGGACTTTCTTTGGTCGACCTTAGGGTTGTATCTTCCTAAAGTTAGGAAGGTCAACGCCAACATATACGGCTCACCCATTGTTCTCCGTATATGTTGGGGGTCCGTTTGTTGACCTCGATTTTGGCTCGATCGTGCTCGAGCACGTTTGATCGATTTAATCGAACATCGTCAAGTCCAATTTGAGCTCGAATCGACCCGACTCGAGCCGGATTAGACTCGAACATGTTCGATTAGACTCGATTAGTTGGTTTTCATCGCGTCGTACCTAATTTCCTTTAAATCGATCATTATTTCGGACCCGATTTTGTACGATTAGTTTTGTCGCGCCGACCCGAGCCTGAATTGAGTCGAATCGAGTCAAGGTTGGACTCGAATCTAATCCGGTTTTAGCCAACCTGACTTGATTCAGCCCAATTTAATTCCGTTAGAATCCATTTAACTTTTCAAATGGTTTGAATTTGTTGCCTAGATCAGGAAATTGGATCAAGCGGTTCAAATCAAATGGTCTGTTAGCCCGAAGTCGTTGCCTGATATCTGCGATCTTGGACAGTCTTTACAGAGATACGAAGCAGGTGGTATACTACTTGCGTGATATTCGGAAGCTGGAGCAGGAAGACGACGCTTGGCGGGCTTCCTCTTTTGGCGACAAGTTGGATTTACTCAAGACGAAGGCCCTCTCTCTCGGCATTCCCTCTCCCCCGGCTCTCTTTCTCTCTCGCTGACCCAGACCTCTCTCTCTCCCGTTCTCTGTCTAAAAACCCGAACTCCCTCTTGCTCTCTGGCTCGATTACGCTCTCCCTCCCGCTCTGAGGCCGTCTCTCTCTCCCTGTTCCGACGCCAAACTTCCCTCTCCTCCCTCTCTCATTCTCCCGTCCAGACCCAACGCCCGACTCCCATTCGCGCACCTGGACCGAGCTCGTCGCCAGCCCCTCTTGCTGCTCACCCGACCCCAGCCAGGACTGAACCCGACAGCCAGTCGAGCTCCCTCCTCTCGCTCCTGTCCGATCTCCAGGCCGGAACCAGCCCAAAGCCGGCCTCCTCTGTTTCGCACGACTCCAGCCAACCCGATCTCCCTCTCCCTGTTCGCAAGCTAGGCGACGGAACCCGTGCTCCTCCCTCCGATCGAAACCCAAGCAGGAGCTGAAGCTTTGGTCTGTTTCTCTGTTCCGACGTTCCCAACAAAGCCGACGCTTCACTCAGTTACCTGGGACCGCCGACTTCTCAGCTCCCGTCGACACTAGTCTCGCCTCCCTAAGCCCACCGAGCCGACTGTCGTCACAGCAGGTATATCCCGCACCCTTCTCCTTTTTCTTCTACTTCTTCCTTCTTCTTCTTTTATTTTTTCTTCTTCTTCCTCCTTTTTCCCCTCCTCTTTCACCTTAATTCCTAACATTTCTTTCAATTTTGGTATGGCTTGATGGTTGTAGGAATAGGTTATAATGAAACTTTGAGGTGTGTATGTCATCACACCTCCTATTTTGATCCTCAAGTGAATGTTATCATCCTTAGTTTGCATGGTTGGTTTTGGGAATCATGAGTTGATCTATATTCCTACTCAAAGTGTTAATTTATTTTATTTGAGATGGCCAATTAACTTGTGAACTTACATTTATTTTGTGTCATAAGATTTAGAACTTAGGTGTAAACTATCAAGTGCATAAAGAGCTCTTTGATGATTTTCTATCATAGCATGCATGTAAGGTGTTCGTTAGAATGCCTATTGGAAATAGAATGAAGGCTAGCTCAAAAGAAATGTCAAGCTAGTGTAGTGTTATTTGGTTCAAACATCCCAAGTGTATTTGGGCTTGTTGTCCTTATATGGAATTCATGATCATGAGATAAACTCTCTTGCTCTTGTTTACAACTAAGAAGTTTGGCTAGCATGAAAAGTTTTCATGAATTATAATTGTTGTGGAACCTACATTAGTGTTTTGGTTTTGTGGTTGACACTTTATTCATGGTGAACGTTGGTGAATCTTAAACAAGATTTTGGGTGATGCACTTCAACTAAGCGTGCATACAAGCTTTGTGTAAGTAAGCGTGGATGCCAAAGGCTAGTTTTCATGTTAATTTACCTCATGTAATTTTATGAAATCCTTCATCGTGTCTATGTCTTATGATGACCATCATTGATCTTGTCGCAATTTATGTTGACTTGCCTTATTTTGGAATGGATAGTTGATGTATAGCTTTACTTTTGAATCATGCCATGTGGCTTAGGGGTACAAATGTGGCATTCTCCATCATCCCTTAGACTTCGCATGCTAGTTGTTTTGATCAAATGTCTTAGAGAGATTACCTCCTTTTATTATTTCTTTCATTTGGACACCGTTCATGCGCTCAAGTGGTTATTTTATGATGGAAAACATTGGCTCTTACTTGATTTGTGCAAATATATGAACACTTAATGCTTAGCATGGGCTTTGTAATTCTATTTTCAACTTTCAAAAGCATCTTTTCCTACACGTATGTGACCCTTTTAAGAAGATTTGAAACATTTCTTTTATGTTATATTTGGGAACGAAGGATTTTGCTTATTTTTCTTTTACTTTCTTTCCACAAAATGAATGATTGGAATGCTCTTTTGTGAAGTTTTAAAAAAAGGGGTTTCTTGTTGGAAGGTGGCTCATGTACAAAAATTTTATATTTGGCAAAGTTTCGACATTAAAGAATGCTTACATTCAAGATTATATTCCAATATCATGTGCACTTTCAAAAGAAGAGCAAATTCATATGTTTATTAGAAAAGTTTATATGTTTGAAAGTTTTAGATACTTACGCCGAGATCAACTCCCCATGCAATACGAAAGATTTGAATAATTGTAGTGGCTTAAGTTTTGTCTCTTGCGATGCATGTGCGTGGTAGAGCTTGTTGAAACTGAGAAAAGAAAACTTGAAGTTTGAGTTGGCATCTTCCTTAGAAACTACATGAGTCGGTTTACACCCAAATTTTATTCTAAGTGTCATTCATTGATCAGGTTTGTGAATGTGGTTGTGTAGGCTTACTTCGTCGGCATGAACAAATTCAATTTTTGCTAAACATTGTGTTGGTTATTTATCTCAAAACAAACAAAAGAACTTATAATGTTTGGGAAGTATGCTTAGTTGCAAGGTTGATGGAAGACGAAATATCTCTATGCTTATTTGGAACATGTTCCTTCATCACTTGTTGGATCTTTATGCAAAAGACACGACTGGCAAGCGTGGCTTCTTTGCAGAATTCCTGCAGCTTTTATGAGATTTTTTTCGCTGTTTTGGCAAGAGGTAAGTGCAGATTTTGGAGTTCTTATGGCTGTTTTCGCTCGAAAATCACTATGGAGCTTGGGTAGATCTCGCATTGGTTTATTGTAAGAATTCCTGCAGCTTTTATGAGATTTTTTTCGCTGTTTTGGCAAGAGGTAAGTGCAGATTTTGGAGTTCTTATGGCTGTTTTCGCTTGAAAATCACTATGGAGCTTGGGTAGATCTCGCATTGGTTTATTGTAAGAATTCCTGCAGCTTTTATGAGATTTTTTTCGCTGTTTTGGCAAGAGGTAAGTGCAGATTTTGGAGTTCTTATGGCTGTTTTCACATGAAAATTTCTATGGCATTTGGATAGGTTTGTCACTACTTTGCGGTGAAATTTCCTACAGTTCTTTTTTGGTGAGCTTTTTCTTACCGGTCTTGTGAAAGAAAAATGTATATTTTGGAAGTTTTATCGCCGTTGTCTTGTTTTTATAGAAGGCTTTGCGACATTTGGACAAGCCTTTCATAGTTCTTGTATTAGAATCTCTGCGTCTTTCATATAGTTTTATAATGAATATTTGTGGAGGATTAGTGCAAACTTTACTTCTTTATTTACTTTTGGCAAAGAATGACTATCTACATTTAATATTTAGCAAAATATAAAGACTTGTTGAAAGGTTATGCATGGTTCACTATTAAAATATATTTGGGACTGAATATAAATTGTGTAAGATGTGACGGTACACTTTCCCTTATGGTTTCAGTTAAAGAGAGATGTGCACTTCATTCTCAACTAATAGGCACCCATGATGCTCTCACAAAAATTTGCTAGAAACAAATGTTAGAAAACATACATGCTATACTCTCTTTTATTGGAAAGCACCTATGATTGGTTATATTTTGATGAGTTTACAAGAAAATCCGAAGCCATTTGCAACAAGCTTTTTTTCTTATGATTATGACTTCGTTGGGGATCTAATTCTAAATGTTTTATCTGTCTACTACTTGGCTTTGAAGAGCATGTTTGCAATTTCTTTTCTCGAGTACATGCGACCTTGTGAGAATTTTTTTTCTTATGTCGAAAGTTTCATGCAGCTATCTACTTGGCATGTTTTCTCGAGTAGAAAAGAGATAGGCGAGTATCAATATTCATACTTTGGTTGAGCTTCAACACTAAGCAAGTCAATTTGATTGCATGTCACAACTACAACTCTCAACATCACATTGGCTTGATTTTACTATGATAATTTTGAATGGAGACAAAGTAATTTGATACATGCTTAGTTAGCCCATTTGTAGGTTTCAAACCTTCTTTATGTATTTCATTAGTTATAAATTGATTGGGATGAGTTTGAGAGTCCTTACTAGATTTATTATGTGCATCCATGATCCTTTTAGATAAAGGTTTATATAGGCATTGATGGTTTGCTCTCATTGTTTCTTCGCGAGTATTTTCATTTAAAATAAAGTAAAATTTAGAAAGATTTTGTGAATCGTTCTGTGGTTGTAAGTTTTGCGAGAGGCTTTATGAGTTGTTTTGCATCGAAAGGTTTTGTTTTATGGATTTGGCGAATCGGCTTGCGTTGGAATTTTATGTGTTTTTCGTCTTGCGAATGTTTTATGACGAGTGCTTTACAATGAGGGATTTCCATAAAATCTTCTTGTTGGAAAGCTTTGTTTTTTGTTTTTTTTTTTTTTTTTTTTTTTTACCCCACTCCAAATATAAATAGAAGCACTTGATTATTAGGTGTTTTTGGTAGAGTTTTTGTGTCAAAACAAAAAAATAGAGGGTTGGGTAGATTTCCTTTTGTAAGATTTGTGTAGTATCAAATTTGAAAGTCCATGCAAGTCTTGTTGTATTTGGTTAAATTTGTGAAGTAAGGCCCCTTTAGTGTCTTTTAGAGAACGACTAGTACCTTTTCATTGGAGTTAGATTCTCCTAGTGGTCATTTCTAAAATATATATATGAGTTGATTTTGAACATTTAGAAGCTTTATGTTAGAAACCTTTAGTGTTCTCTTTGAAACAAGACAGTCCTTACTCCTTTGTATTCTCCCTTGAATATTAGTCTCTAAAAGTATAGAATTTTGGGATGAGTATAAAACAATAGAGAGTCTACTTTTAGAGGTCTTTCTCCCTTAGTTGATTTGGGTTTGGGTTGTAGTGTCTTGTAAGTAGAGGTGTCGAAAACGTATCAAGTGTCTTGTTTGGAGTGGGAATAACAAAGGGCATTGTTGATATTATAGGATGCATTTGACTGCTACGAAATGTATCCAATAACAACGATGCCTACACCCTTTTTTTTCGGATTTTCGTTCTTTTTCTTTTCATTGCGTTTAGTCGTGTTTTACTTCGTCCGTTAGTTTTCTTTGCTACTTTTTCTGCGTCCTGGTACTGCACACCTACAAGTTGAGGAGAACCCAAAAGACATATGACCCGACAAATAACAAAAGGTACGTTCTAGTCTTTATTGCATTTTTCATTTCCTTACACTATCATTTATTCATAGAACTGCTCTAATACCTTTCTTTTCTATGTCGTGCGAGGTACCTTTCGGAATGCAATAAGCAAGGAGCTTTGGAGCATTCGGGGAGGGAGCTAGGACAACCGGATCCAAGCATCAGTCGTCCCTACTCATCTAGTAGGGGCGCTACGGGCGGAACCACCGGGTCGTAGCCCCCGGTGCTGTAAGCTTTCTAAAACTTAGGAAACCTTTAGGGGCCTAGATTGATTGTACGCCTCCCACCCTTAGGGCCTTGTAGAAACTTCAATTATATTTAGGATTGTTCTTGTTTTACTTTATTAGATCCTTTGAACCCTATGACATCCGTGTAGAAGTCTTAAGAATTAGAAAACACTGCTTTTAGTCCTACAACATTAGCGACACTTAAGGACAAAAATTAAGGACCGAGTCTTAGAAAATATAGACTTAGGATGCATGCTCCCTATAGGATAGAGACATTAAAACTTAAACTTAGTGACACGTTTTCCTAGGTTTGGCTTTCTTTTAATTCACTAATAATCAACCAACTAATTTTAATCTAATTCTTAAAATCTATTAAAATATTTAATTCTTAATCAAGTTAACATTAATATTCATAATTATTGAATTCTAAATCTAAATTATAAACCTAAATTCAATTCAACTAATTTTATAATCAACTCTTAACCAATCCTAAAATTTTAAAAAAATGTAGATTTAATTAGGAGATGAAATCTTAATCTAAAATTCATTAGGATAATGCACTTCTAAATATCAAACCTTAGAATAACCTTTAAAAAATTAATTAACCAATTTGATTAATTAAAATACCTAATTCATATTTTCTTTTCTTTTAATAACAAATTATAATAATTGAACAAAGTTAATTATCACTGGGTAACCCAGGCCTACGAGGCTATTAAGTTAGCCCCAAGGAGGGTGAAATAAACCTCACGGTCTCGGTGTGAAACAAAGGTGATGATTAATCAAACAATAAAAATAAAATATTCCTAAAATCAACTCTAAAACATTAAGATTTAAATTTTAACTAAACTACCTTAGCCTCTTCCAACAAACTAAAATACGAACAACTTTAACTAAACTATCTTACCTAGGACCTACCAAAACCACACGGTTTTCACACACTTAGACTGGTTTGCTAGGACACGACTATTAGTTTTAGGTTAGGTTGTTGTTCCGCTGTTCTTTTCTTTTCTGTACTTTGTTGTGACGCTCTGCATGTGACCCGTGTGCTGGTTGTTTTCGCTACTTGTTGTAGCCTTTTTGTGATGCTTTTCTGTGATGTTCTTCTAGTTTTCTTTCTGTACTGTTGCTGTGAGCGTTAGAATACCCATAGGTTAGGCACGCTCTCTTTATACTAACATTGTCTTCCTGCAGATGGCCGTGCTCATATAATGCTGCTAAAAGGGGGCTAAAAATTAATAAATTATGTATAACTGCTTTAGGTACCTGCTTCAGCTGCTTAGCCCCCAATAATTAGAGCACGGCCAAGTAATTGATGTGAGCATTTTCTTTATTCATATATAACTGCTTGGGTGAAATTTTTATTATAACTGCTTAGGATAACCCCTGCAGGAGAGTCTAGATTTTCTATTTTCATTCATGTATTTGATAATAAAATGTTGTGAAAGTCATTAAAATGGGGCATTTTAAATGAGTAGGAGTCCAAAGGGAAAAGTAAACCCCTACGAGGGGGTTTCCTTTTTCATTTGGGCATCCTTTTGGAAGACCCACTACGAGGAGCTAGAAGGATTGAAGATGATCCAAAGACGAATCGAGGAAGGGAAGACGAAGATTGAAGATGTAAAATGCCTCATTTTAAAGACTTGCGTCATTTCCGGGTTGTTGTTGGTGGGAGCCCGGCCACCATTACTTTCTGTACTCTGTGATGTAATATTATATGGCACTTGCCATGGACACTCTTTTTCGTGGGATTTGTTTCTGTGTTGTGATTTACTTACTTTGTTTGCGCAATAGAACCAGCATGCTTTTCATAGGTTTCTTTTTGCATGTGCTTGTGTCTGACCGTTAGGCTCTTTAGGAATAAAATTTTTCTACTCGTAATTATTTAATAAAATTTAAGATTAACTCACATAGAAACATAACGACTCTAGGGAATAGCCGGAATCGTCCGGGGTGGCATACATGCATTCTCTCACCTCCTAGACAAATTTCCCCGCCTGCGGGTAGAGTCCGGATAATCTGGCCTATGAGGATGAAGTGCCGGACCTGGGGAAAATTTAGTCATTCAAAAATTATTTTATAAAGCCTTTTTTAAAATTCATACATATCTGATTTGGAGACTTTAACCAGCATAAATTGCATTAGTAACTAATTAAAATTAAGATTTAATTGCATTAGTTTTAGGAACATTATACCACTCATAAGTGTGGGATCAATTAGGAATTTCTCTAGTTTGTCGATCCCAAATTTCAGCGTCTAAACTACCCTCCCATCTTTCATACAGACTGGACAGCATGGATTTTATACGATTAGGTGGTTTTAGCTGGCTTCCTTTGTCAGACAAGGAGTAAGTCCAGATTGCATTAGTTAGGTCGTAGATGTTAGTGTTGTGCGTGCAACACTACATCTTTTGTAGATTTAGGATCTAAAGGTGAGAGAGTACAAGTGTACTTCTATACACCTTATTGGTGGGTAAGTTCTCCATTCTTTCGGAGACTATAAACCCTACTCATCTGCGTCACACAGATGACGCCACTTCCTTCTTTCTCTCGTGCTTGTTTGAGATGCTTCGCCTCTCTTCTTTTTCTCCAGTTTTCACTTCTCTTAGCCGGCCGGATGTTGATTGAACCTTGCGTGATTGATCGAGCCAGATTGGGACCTTCTCCCCTTTGATTAGGAAAGCCTAGAAACCCCTTTGCACTAAACCCATTCGGAGAAGATAATCTAACATCCTTAATCGAGAGTTTTCCTAAGTCAAGGCTTAGGATGTAATTAACTACGGGGGCTTGCGCCCGTAGGAAACCGATCCCCACAATCAAATAAACCCTATTCGAGGCTGATGCATCGAATAGGGGAAATCTCGTGAATTTAGGGTTATAGATATTATTATCCATTGAGGTGCGTAGGCGAAAACCCGCTATCCTCCATGGCTAATCGTATCTATAACTCCATCTGCTCTTCCATCGGCCTGCTTGTGTCGATTGTAAGGGCCTACGACCACTTTGTCCTACGGGATAGTGTGATCGTATCCTTTGCATTCGAACCACACGAGCGGAATCCTTTCGGAGACCCACAATAGTTGATTTAATTTGTTGGTTATATGGCATGTTGGGATGATATTGGTGATAATAACATGATTGTTAAATGTCTCATTTTGTTGCAGGGATCTAACTTCCTCATATCCATGGAAAATTTCCTAAGTATGAAACCATGGTTGATATTCCAAAATTGGTGAGGATGAAATCAATATATTACTATCATCCTTTATTTTATTTGCATAACTAAAGGATCTTATTGGCTTACTATGATTGGTCCAGGTAGTTTAAAGTATGCATTGATTTTGCCTTTTGACAATTCTTGTTAGAGAATTGGAGAGAAAACTTAACAGATTTGGAGTGTAATTAGGATTAACGAAATAGAATATGTATATGATAAGTAATCTTAATATCTGAAGATTGCAACGATTTGTTAATAATGATGTTTGTATGTTGGGTTGGTAAGTTTTGATATCTTCATGATGAGGCAAAGGCCAATGTTAAGAACCCTGAAGTAAATTAAATCAAGACGTGTGTTTTACCTTCCAAAATAAATGACATTAAGGTTCTATTTGGGACAATTTTCTTACTGCTTATTAAAGTAGATTTCTAGTACAAAAATCCTATTTTAAGAAGCAGTAAGAAAGCCATCCCAAATGAAGCCTAAAGGTTATATTAATTTTGGCTTACAAAAGGATTGTGTTGAAATTAATAAAATTAATTCAAATTTGAGAAAATAAAATAATTCATCAGTTATGGTTACTGATTTTTCTCCTTATAGGATTTAATGTTTGAAAAAACAAAGATGACTTACTGATAAGTAAACTCATGGATTGAAATTATTGTGGCCATTGCAACTCTAATAGAAGCATTGAACATCGTGAAGGAGCGCCTAACACTGATGAAGTTGTTCGATTTACTTATATATTGTGCTTTCATTGGCCGTGCCTCTTCTCATAAGTGCTACAAATGTTACAGTAACTCCGACAAAATTCTCATATCTAGGCATACAATTTGATGAATCAAATATGTTCTATCCAATATCCAAAATCATTGTAAACACCACCTCTCCCACATCTCCAGCCACCCTGCTTTTTCTTATTCCTGATTCCACTCGACATCCCATTATTTTTTCTTACACCTGCCCCTATAAAACCTTAGGTCTCCAGCTCCACTAGCCACTCTTGTGCAATAAATAATGGAAACAAAACAAATCACACAACTGACACAAAGAACACGATGATTTATGTGGTTCGGTGAATATGCCTACATCTACGGGGAGATGATGATGATTTTCATTATATTGAAGAATAATAGCGATTACAATAAGCTATCTAGTTCTCTCTCTTTTTTGCTCTTTCATACCTACAATAGCTTCAAACACCCCTATTATTTATAGATTTGGATCAAACAGCCACAAACTCTCAAAGTATGAAAAAAGCTTGAGAGAAATCCCATAACTGCAGATCTAAATGAAATTATATAACATTTTCCTTCAATTTGTCGAACTCAAATATGCCAGCAATGAAGCCAGAACAACCAAACATACTGCTGCTCGGAGAAAAGAAAGAAAGTAATGCCCGTTACCAAAAAGAAGTGTCTCCAATGCTATTGAATAGATGAAACATCATATATGCATGTCAGATGGCATACATCCAATAATGACTTGGAGACTTTTTTGGGCTATATGAGGCAACAAATCATTTCCTAAAAAATACCTCAACTAAAAAGTCCCAAAAAACTTATACTGCCAATTCACTAGTATTTATCAAAATACTAGTAAAATATACATAAAAGGATTTATTATCGATAATTTATGCACATCCTTAACGCTATAAATCAGTAAATGAATTGATTGCCATTTTTTAGCTCTGGCCTCTCTTGATTGATATGGATCATTCTTACACCTAAAAAATGTATTCAAGCTCTTCTGTCACGAGTGAGGAGTGTAAAAGGAAATATGATTAGACAAAGGTTATATTTTCTACCTTGATAGAATCACTATGGTACATTCACAAAAATTTATCATGACAGACAATAAATATTCAACTGACTTCTGGTGGAATAACACATCATGGTCCAACAAGATTTATACCCATCCCAGTTTTCTAACAGCTGTCTAAATTCAGAATGTCCTAAATTCCTTCTGTTTTCACTGTTTTTTAGGTTAAGTGATAGGAAATAGCCACCATTAGTGCAGAAGTTTGCTGAATTTCAGAGAAATTTAGCAAAAAATAGAGCAGATTTTTATAAAATTATAGAAAATCTGAAAGAAAAATACTTGAAATTCACTAATAGAAGAAGAAAAATAGCACAAGATATAAGAATTTTCAATTATAGACGAAGATTCAACTCTCTCAATCTCTAGCCAAAGACTAGCGCCCAAAATCAGCACAAGGATCCCAAATTTCAGATTCCATATTAAGATGAAACCCTAACCCTCATAAGAGAAACTAATTAAAGCAAAGAGGACAATTACAAAATCCCTAAATAGCCCCTAATTAAAATTTTCCCTCCCAAAGCAATATTTAATTGAGTTGTCGGCCCCACTACATAGCCACCCCGCTCTCCATGATCCCCCCACCTTCTTTGGGCCTGCCGCCTATAGACAAAAACCGGTCCATAGCCAGTTCAATCAGCCCCCGTTGGGCCGGCCTAACATTAAGCTAGCCAAAAACAGGTGAGATAAGGCTTATGATGACACAACTAGAATTCATTAGGTTATCACAGCTAACCTCATCAAAATACATGCTACAATACATTGTAATAAAAGGTCAAGAAACAAAAACATCGATGCCTTTCATGCAAAAGCTTTAAGATACTACAAAACTTTACATTTTCAGATATGCATGAAAAACATCTCAAGTTCCACATTTGCAGCTTTTGTTATAATTTTATCAACAATTATAAATATTACTGTTTCACTAAAGGGACAAATCATGGATGAACTAAGCTA